>PVHP010003565.1:0-54784 GCA_004024765.1 Zapus hudsonius
TGCTCCAGAGGGGACAACTAGGACATACGAGGAGTTCTGGGGTCCAGACTCCAGCTCACTATGATGGCTCAGTAGGTAAAGTGCTCATTGAAGAAGCCTGAGAACCTGAGTTTGATTCCCAGGACTCGTGTGAAATGTTGGATGTGGCAACTTAGATAGAGCACCATCACTAAGGAGGAGACCAGAGGGTTTCCAGACTTGCCGGCCAGAGACTTTAGCTGCATCTGTGAGTTCCAAGTTCAGGGAGAGCCCATGTCTCAAAGGAGAGCAACTGAAGATGACACTTAACATCGCCCTCTGACCTCCACACGCACGCACACAAACACGTGCCCATACAATCCCACACGTGTGCCCATACACACAAGAGCCTACATTCATGCAGACACGCACAGCACAAAAAACACATGAGAAAAACGTTTGGGCTCAGACTCAGTGGCTCAGCAGGAGCAGGTGCCTTGGCAGGACAAGGCATGGCCCCAGGCTCCAGGTTTCCAGGCCCACCTTCTCAGGACACCCACCTCTCCATGGGCAGTGGCTGCCTCAGGAGCGATGTAAGGACGGTCTCTTGGTGGTAGTGAGCCAACAGGAGGATGCCTTCGATGAGATGTCGCCGCACCTCTTGATGGTCCACCACTGGCAAGTGGACCAGAACGGCACCCAGGATCTCAGCCACCTGAGGAGGGGTGGGCATTTCTGAGGGCATCCGGGGTCCCTTTGGGAATCACTCTTCCAGGGAGCACCATGGGCAGGTTAAACCCACAAGGCCTTCTCCAGCATGTCCATTGGTCTCTTCCTGTCGTGGGGAGGTGGTGTGCCCTGAGAAAGGGAGCCTTGGGTCTCTCTGGTCCCCCATCCATACTGAGCCAGGGAAAACTCGGCAGGTTGCTTTCATATGCTAAAACATTCTCATGGTTTGGGTGGAAGCGTCTTGGTGAGTTCTGCATGGCCCATATCTGGGGACCAGGAGCCCAGCCCCAGCTCCACCTCCAGACGGCCCCTGCTGGTTTCTGCTACCTTGTCCTCCAGCTCCTTGACCCGCATCTGGAGGAAGATGCCTATCCAGGTGACAGCAGCCTTGTCATGCTGCAGGTCCATGGCTCCGATGTTCTCACAGAGCTTCTGGATGAGTGAGGTCACTTCATCACAGTTGAACTCTGGGCAGACCACCTGGGACCACAGCAAACCAGGCTCCAGGCCCATCCCCTGCTCCTCTTCTCCATCTCAAAGCCCTACCCAGGCCCCGATCCTCTCAGACCACGTCATAGCCTCCTCAGAGAACCCTCCCCAGCCTCTCATTTCCAGATCACAGGTCCGTTCAGACATCACTCTCCAAAAGGCCCACTGGTCCAGACATAGCCAGCTTCCCAAGGCTTCTGGGGTGTGTCCATTGTCTCCCAAACCTCACCGCCTGTCTTCCTCTACCCGTACCCCGCATAAGTCACTCCCATCTTCATGGCATTGCCCTGCAGCCTACATGTGCTGAGCTCTGAGGCCTTCTGATTTCACGCTGCTGTGCTGTAAGCTCCCTTTGCCACAGGAAGCTGCCTCTGCCCTGGCCAGACCTGACCTCACCTACCTCCATGAAATCCTAAGGCCCATTTCCATGGCTCTGGCATGCTCAGATACCAATGCCATGTGCAGGACGCACCTGGATCATTCCCTCAGCCCCACACTCTTTGTCATGTATCCTAGGAACCCAGAAGGGACAGTTGGGGAATGCTAGGCACCCACTTTCCATGTGCCAGACAGTGCAGTGAGACCCTGACCTGCTACAAGCCATTTCAATACAGATGCTCCAGGTATAACAAGGGCTGGGGAGAAGTGACTCCCTGCCCCCCACTAGAGTGAGAACATGGGCTGTACGACCAGCAGAGGAAAGTCCTGCTCACCCCAAGAGATGATTCCAGCACCCCAAGGTCAGCCCATCGTCACCTTTGCGATTCTGGTGGACGCACTGAAGATCTTCTCCGTGTCTGTGTCCTGGAGGTCTTCCTTACATTCCTCTAGCTCCCTCTCCTTGGAAGCACCCCACAAGGAACAGGTCTGGCTTACTGCCAGGAACACATGATCAGCACCACATTGAGCCACCACCTCCCGCGTCTGCTCAGCCCATGGCTTCTTCCCTCTGCTCTCACTGTCCCTTCTATGTGGTGGGCCTCGGCCCACACCACCTCTACACATGGCTCAGACACCTGCTGCCCCTCCAGCTAAGTTTTAGCCCATTCTGCTCCATCCTTAGCATCTGTGGACCCGGATAAATCCAGCACATGCCCTTGGTAAATCAATCTCAACCAATGAGCCTCTGCTTCTGGAAGCTTCTGTGGCCTCTTTCTCCTCTGTTCTCTCTGTTGAGCCTGTTTGTCTTCTTGTCTGCCTGCATAAACACCCTGTCCTTCCCTCCATGGCAGGCTTGTACCTCCAACCAGAGACCAGCCTCCTTCCCCCCAACACATGTGACCCTCACTCCCTCTCTACCTCATACCATGAAGATCCAGCAGGCTGGACAGGACACGAGTTGAGGCCATGCGGGTTCTTTTGTGGGTGTCACAGATGAACGGGGCAATGAGTCCAACCAGTGTGCCAAATTGCCCCAGCTTCAGGGGTATCTGAGGGATGGCAGACATCAGAGCTCACAGCTCTGTCCTGAGGTCACCCAGGAACAGCATAAAGGATGAACTTTGGCCAGCATACAACTCCCGCCCAGGCATCAGCCTCCCCAACCCCACAGCTGGGCCATAGGAAGGCAGAGCTTGATTTGAGAAGCGCTCCTCTATGGGACACCCTGTAGATATAACTTAGGGTGTCAGGCTGAGGGATGGATGCACCCAGACTCACACAGACACCAATACTCTGGACGTAGACCTGCATAAGATGGAGGTGGAGGCTCATGGCCTTCTCCCGTTCCCATTCTTTCTCAGACAAGATCCACTTCTCCAGGAGCTATGTGGAGAGCCCAGAATTCAGAAGCAGACATTAATACCCTGGGACCACGCCGCCTTGTCCTGGCCTGCTGTGGCCTCCTTGTTCCTCCCACTCTGAGTTTAGATCTTAAAGTGTTTGCATGGTTCTAAAGACTTGTGGCAGTCTTCCCAGGCCCTATCAAGAAGAAAGAAGAGGCTGTGTGTATGTGTGTGTGTGGGGGGGTCCCCAGCATTTTTGACATGATAACCCTTGGTTGATATGTTTGGCCTGGCTCTAAATAAGAACCAGAAGAGGAGGCCCATCCTCACCTCAGATGGCCTTGTGGGTCAAAGTTCATCTCAGAGCAAATCATGTTATGGTTTATATCTGAAATCCCCGCTAAGGCCATGTGTTCAAGGTTCAGTCCCCAGCCTGTGGTACTATTGACAGAGGTGGTGGAACACTTCGGAGGTGGGGCTTAGTGAAATGAAGTTAGGTCACTGGGGCTGTGCCCTTGCAGGGACACTGGGACCCTGTGTCTCTCTTTGCTTCCTGGCTGCTGTGTGAAGCCTTCTCTGTCACACACTCCATCATGAGTTTGTGTCACCACAGACCCAAACCAATAGTCAGCAGACGGTGACCTGAGATTTCTAAAATAACCCTTCCTTTTTTCACTACACAGGTGCACATGCACAATTAGACTAGGCTGGCTAACTAGTGAACATATATATAATATATATATATGTGTGTGTGTGTGTGTGTGTGTGTGTGTGTGTATCTCCAACACAATTGTTCTGACCAAAGAGGGTTATGGTATCACATATCACAGTCAAGGTCAGTTCATCAAGAGGAAATTACAAAGGGCTGGGAATGGAGATTGGGTGATAGAATGCTTACTTAGCACCCAGAAGGACATGGGCTCAGTCCCCAACACCACAGACTAGGTGTGGTGGTACCTGCCTGCAGTACTAGCACGGGGGTGGGGTGGGGGGAATCTACTACATAGCAAGTTCAAGGTCAGTCTGAGCTACATGAAAGAAACCTTGTCTCAAAAAGACCAAAAATGATGCCACACTCCCAAATCTTAGGAATTTGAGTGAAGAACATCTTTGTACTCTTCCTTCAGACTTTCAGCAAATTTAGATGCAATCAAAATAAAATTACTACAACTTTTTTGTTTGATTGTTTTCAAGGTATGGTCTTGCTCTAGCCCAGGCTGACCTGGAATTTACTCTGTAGTTCCAGAATGGCCTCAAACTCACTGTGAACCTCCTACTTCTTCCTCTTGAGTGCTGGGATTAAAGGTGTGTGCCTTGGGGTGCCCTTGAACTCGTGGCAATCCTACATCTGCCTCCCAAATGCTGGTATTAAAAGTGTGTAACGGCTATGCCCAACTACTATAACTATTAACGCAGTGCCCTGTTTCCTATAGTCTGTCCCTTGGGCCCACTCCCCAAGAAGCTTGACCACCTGGGAACCTGTAACCTGGACCCTCTGCCAAGGAACTCACATGCACCATCTCCTGCAGCCCCTTGGGGTCCAGCTGCCTCTTCAAGAGGCCCTCCATCAGCTGCTTCAGAGAGCTCAGGGCATTCACATACAAGTTCTGAGAGAGAGGGAGAGAGAGAGAGAGATCTCAGCAGCCATGAAGGGCATGTGTAGCCACCCACCAGGACTCTGCAGTGTCTCTGCCAGCATCGAGGGGTGACATGGTCTGTTTGCCACCCATGAGTTGCTGAGCAGTCTATGTTCTTTACATTCATTATCTCATGCGAAGCACAGACAGATTCCAAGAGGGCTCATTTTAAGAAACTGAAAAAGCCTAGTTTTGGGGCAGGAGTAATGGTTCACCAGTTAAGGCGCTTGCCTACATAGCCTAATGACCTGGATTCAATTCCCCAGTACCATGTAAAGCCTGATGCACAAAGTGGTGCATGCATCTGGAGTTCCGTTGTAGTAGCTAGAGACCCTGGTGCACCCAATCTCTCTCTCTTTCTCCTTGCAAATAAATAAATAAATATTTTTTAAAAGCCTAGTTGTCCTGACTCTTTAACCTAAGACAGGCCCTTGAGGGAGAGACAGCAACCTATCTATAAAGAAATAGTCTCCTCTTCCACAGTGTGACTCGGAAACAGCATCTGGTCAGAGACATATATCCAAGTAGCCTTGCATCTAGAAGGATCTATGGGATAGATGGTGAATCTTCCACACACTTTCTCTGTCCCATGTCCGGGTTGAATGTCAATCTCCACTGAGACCTTGGGCATCATTAAAGGAGAAACAGGAGCGAGAGAGCTTTTGACAGGCAGTCAGACAGGGACAGAGGCCCAAAGAACTAGGTGTATGTTACAGCAGCTAGCATTACCTTGCACTCACTGATAGCGCCTGCTACTCATTGCTGCCTTGTGAGTGGTTCAAGACGGTCGAATGTGTAGATACCAACAGAAACATCTAGGTTCTCACCCAGAAATTGAGGAGGTTCTTAAGGGGCTTACCTTAATGGATTCATTGTCTTCCCCTGGGGGTTGAAGAGAAATTACAGAATGTATACTGATATCCATCAACTCACTGCTTTCCTCTGAGGAGTAGAAAGGCTTCAGTGTGCTGGGGAAAGAGAGGGCCAAGAACAGCGGTGTTGGCTGGGCAAGGTGGCATGTCAGAGAACGAGAGAGGGGCTCACACCGGCTTAGAGGCCCAGGCATAGCGCTGATCAGGGGCCCTGCTCTGTAACTGAGGCCACAGACTCATCCATGAAGGGACATAATGAGGGGCTAGGGATGGAGGTCGGTTGGCAGAGTGCTTGTTAGCTCTTCTCAGAATCTTCATCCCCAGCACTACAGGCCACCACTCCCCCTTCTTGCTGCCTGCTCTGAGCCTGACTCTCCTTCCAGGTGGCCCTGGGCCTGGTTTTTCAAAGCAGCAATGGTACCTTAGAGTTAATTAGCAGTGTAAATTCTAGGAGCCGACTTGGGAGTCCTACTGAATCCAAGCCCCTGGGGTGCATTCCAGCCTGAATGCACCCCCCTCCCAGGGTGGCAGCTACCACAGAGGCTTGCTGGCCCCCTCTCTTTCCTCAGGAGGGCCCTGGCTCACCTCAGGTGTGAGAGAGCATCCATTGCCATAGACCGCACAGGAGAAGCCAGTTGGTCCACGGGCTCTGCCTTGATGATGGCCTGCCCGGTACAAGTAGGGTGGTGAGCTGCTGGTCACCCAGAGGCCGGGCAAGGGGAGCACCAGTGACAGTGACCTAGAGTCCACACCCCTTCCTTCTTTGTAGGTTCACTTGGCCTGTAGCAGGAGTGGGGCCCATGGAGGGCCTGAGCTGCGTGTGCTTAGCCCATGTTCTCTTGTGCTATACACAAGACTCAGTGGTCGTTTATGGGAAGTGCCAGGCAGTCATGAAATACACTGGGAGCCTCCTGGTCCATCCCCATCTTGCTCCCCTCAGGGACTGATTCCAGTGCAGCAGGAGAAGTTTTTCAGGGCTCAGTGCACTGGCAGCAATGAGGGCATGGGGAAATCTGGGGACAGGGACATTGGCTGATGCACAGGCTCACTCAGCCTGCAGACACTGGACTCTGAATTTTGTTAAGTTCTGTGCAAATGATGTGCTTAGTCCGGCTTCTAGATGACTGTCCCTTCGGTCCCTCCCATGGAGAAGCAGCAAGGCTGCAGCTGGGCTCTGGTGGGTCCCTGAACTGGCCTCCTCTGGCACCACTGGGCACAGCCAACTGAGGTCCTTGCCTGGTATCTAAACTCTTTCATAGCTGCCAATCTTTATGAGACACCAAAGTTGTTCTCAGGGCTCCTGCAATTGGGCAGATCATGGCAGAACTGGGGAGCCCTCTGCCCCATAGACACCCCCAAGAACTCAGAATATCTCAGTGTGCAAGTAATCTGTCAGAAAGGTATACCCCAAGCCCACCCAGCACCCAGGAACTCTGAGCCACTTACAGTTATAAGGCCAGTAAGAGCAGACTTGTGGGCAAACTGAAAGTCCTCCGGGACCTTAATGCTTCTGATGGCGTTGGTGACCTGCACAACACTCTTCAGGAAGGCCATTTTGAGGCTGATGTCCTGTGTGCAGAGGAAGGATGGGGAAGAGAGCCTGTTTGGAACGTGCCTCCAAAGGGTCTGAGCCACAGTCCTTGCTCCTGGACCCTTCCTCACTGGGCGTTCTTGGTGACAGCCCCCTCATCTGCCCTTCAACCACAGTGACTTAACATCTCTCTTTGAAGAGAACTCGCTCGCTCCAGTCCTTTATGCAAGGGCCTGGGCCAGGCGATAGAGTAAGCTAGAGGTGAGGGTGAGGAAGTGGAGAGAGAGCCTGAGAGGAGCTGGAGAGGACTGCTCCCTCCTCCAGGTGTGACGCTTAAGCACAGTGTGAGCAAGGGACTCCTCAGAGTTGGTCAGGCCGGATCCCTAGAGGTCTACTGGGTGGGGTGCCCCTGTACCAAGGAGAGACCAGCTAGGGGTTACCTGGCAGCTGCTGGAATAGTGGTGAATGATCTTAGCGGTGATGGGATTGTCCACATAAGTGAGGAGCATCTGGGGGTGGCAGTGGAAGGACACACAGCTGTATATCACCATGAGGGCGCTCTTCACGGTCTCCCGCCTCCAGGGGTGGTCTTTCTGCGGGGCAGTGAGAGAGAAAGAGAGAGAAGTGCTTAGGGAGCCAGGGTAGTTCAGCTTGCCCTCACGAGGCAGCTGGCTGTGTAGAGGACACATCTCTGGGCCACAACTGAAGGAGTTGCTGAGTCAGGCCTTCAATGGCTGCTCTCTGAGTGCTGAAGCATTTGTTCATGGCTTCTATCAACTGTTCGGCTGGTCTTATTGAGTGCTAATTACACACTAGGTACTTGGCCAGACAGATCCAGTACCTAGTGACCAGTATGCTGACCCAGTACGCAGAAGTGAGGCCAGACAGACCAGGTCTCACTCACCCTGGGAGGCTTGAGGCCAAGGACAGATGCCAGGACGGCTCACCAGCGTCTGTGGACACCCCTAAGCAGAGACAACCTGAGCACTCCTTCACACCAAGACTGCGGAGAAGAGCCACCTCTCCCTGGGACGGGTGTTGGGCACTGTGCGGGAGAGCACTGTTGAAATCAGTTAAAAGGGGGCTGGGGAGATGGTTCCGTGGCACAAGCCTGAGGTCTCGAGTTGGGATCCACGTAAAGCTGAGTGTCGTGGCATGTGCCTGGAGTCCTAGTTCTGAGGAGGCAGAGACAGGACAATCCCCAGGCTAGCTTGTCAGTGAGCTCTGGCTTGGAAAAGAGGTGGACAGTGATAGAGGAAGACACCCAATGTGGACCTCTGGCCTCCCCATGCTCTCTTACACAGAAAAGAAATGAATAATTTTAAAAACACAGTCTCTGTTAGTGTCAATGGTAAGTTAAGTTCTCATGTTCATTTTCCATTGTTCGTTAGGAGAATGTGGCAATGTTATTTTCTAATTGGACTCTTCCTTGCTACTCTGGCTGCCTTGCGAAAAAGGGCTGTGAGTCAGCCAGTCAGACCTGTAGGAGACGGTTCCACGATGCTGGGATGAACATCCAAACCAGACACAGTCTATGGGGGAAGGGGTTTATTTCACGCTTATAGATCTAGGAGGAAGTTCCATCAATGGTGGAAGAAGCTGCTTCCATACACCCAAGCAAAGACTATGAAACAGCAGCAAAAAACTGCAAAGCAGTAAGCCCACACCAGCAGCCAACAGAACCCCCAAAACTCAAATTGCTCTCTTCATGACTTTGGACTGTAATTCAGATCTGCCCCCAAATACACCTTAGAGCTTGACCCCAGGATCAACCCTCAGTGACACCTCCTCCAGCCAGGTGGAGACCCAATTTACAGGCCTTAACAAAGCACCTGAGTCTATGGGGGATATACATTCAAACTACCACACCACCCTTACACCAGCACAAATCATTTTGGACACCCCACAGACATGAGGGGAAGCTGCAGTGATCAACACAGCTGCTTGATTTGGCTCCCAAGGGAGTGGCCCCAGCCATCAATGAGCCACGCAGCTGGCTCCAGGCTTTCTCTGTGACCACTTCCACCTGGATTGGGGGGAGGGATACTTCTCCTAGTAGCCTAGCATAGACTGCTGTGACCAGTGCAGAAGAAACAATGCCATGATTGGAGACACCTCCAGCCCTGCAGCATTAGGCTCATTTAAAAGGCTTCTGTTGAGTGGTCTTTCCTTGCCCACTTCTGGTAGAGCAGGCTGGCCTGGTTGCCCTGAGAAAGAAGCCATGGCAGTGGAGGGCAGAGGCAGTGACAGGAGCAGCCTGCAGGTGGCGCCCCTCTGGTGCTTTGAATGTGGCTTTGACTCGGTCTTTTTTTCAACACACAGCCTTTTGTCTCTGTGTTAAACCTCATTCATTCTTTTTTTTTTGTAATTAAAAAAGTTTTTATTTGCAAGCAGAGGGATATAGGGAAGATAGAGAAAATGAGCACACCAGGGTCTCCAGCAGCTGAAGACTCCAAATGCATGAGCCAGTTAGTGCACCTGGCTTCATATGGGTACTGGGGAAATCAAACCTGGGTTGTCAGGCTTTGCAAGCAAGTGCCTTAACTGCTGAGCCATCGCTCCAGCCCTAAGCCTCATTCTTAATCTCCGGCTGGTGGTGTTGTTTGTGGAACCTTTGGGAGGTGGAGCCTTGCTGGAGGAGGTGTGTCCAGGCCGAGGATCTTAGGCACCCTAGGCCTGAGAGCTGCTGGAAGGGCTGAGGAATCCTGCCTTCCTAGGCTTATGCCAGAGCTAAGGATTCAGGCGGGAAGCTGGCAGGAAAGCTACCACCCTAGAAGGAGCCACCTGCATTGGAAGAGCTTCTCTGCTACCCACAGTCTGGGTTAAGCAAGAGGACCCTAGCCGACTGACAACTACCTTCACCTGTCAGGTGCATGTTCAAAGCCAAGTACCCCTGAGGCTGGGGATCTTGTGGGGACAGGTAGCCTCAGTCATGACTTCTCTCCCCCCCCCACCGCCTGTCAGGGCCATCTCTAGAGCAAAAGGTGACAGTCCTCTGAGAATGGAGGCTGTCTAATCCCCCGCTTCTCTGTTGATTTTTGCATCATCAGACAAGCATCCCTGTTCTCTCCTATGGGATGGACTTGGCCCCTCCATCATCCTCCCTCCTAGCACCAACAAGGACAGCACCCACCCAGCATCGTCAGCTCCATGGGGCTGGGTGAGACTGGACTCTGAACCCCTGAAGTCTCCATCTTGGTCAGAAGAACGCAGCATGAAATGTCCAAAGGTGAGGACTCTGGACTCCAAGAGGGTCCAACAGCTGAGCTCTAGGGAGAAAGCCTCCACCTTGACAATCCGACATAGGCGGGTGTTCCCCTGGGGTCCTATCTGGCCGCCTGCACCATGTTCTGAGGTCTGAGGCCTAGCTGTGGCACCAGGGGGCCTTACCCGCCAGGCCCCGATCTGCCATGACTGCTCGGACTCCTGGATCTTCTCCTCAAATTCTTGGAGGACACTCAGCACCGTCTTCACCTGGCCACGGGCACACAGGCCGAAGCACAGGATCACACCCTGCAGGGAAGCCGGGCGGCATGATCACGCACGTGCCACCAGGTTCCGGGAGGATGTGTGTGGGCAGAAGGAGTGCGAGTGCCCTCACCTCCTGGTCGAAGTCGTTGCTGTAGTCTGTCTTGTATAGCAGCTCAAGCAGAAGCACCTCCACCCGGTCGGCCTCCAGGCCCATGCCCAAGGTGAAGCCCAGGGCCCGGTACAGAAAGCCCTGGATGGGGGAGAAGCAGCTCAGGCCTCCAGAGCACCTGCTGGGAGCTCTTGATAGACACAACACCTGGGTGCTTCCTACACACACACACACACACACACACACACACACACACACACACACACACACACACACACATTCTTTAAAATAAATGATATTCATGCAATGCTGGGGGTTCAGTCTCATAAGAGCAGGCATAATGTATATACAGTGGAGGCCAAACCCTCTCCTATCCAGGTGGAGCTCCCCCCACAAACCCCCAAACCAGGGAGAGGCGGAACAGCCTCTCAAGGTGTTCTGTTTCTTAGTCATGTTTGATTATCTTTCATATTCTTGTTTGTTGGTTGGTTTGAGGCGGGGTCTCACTCTAGCCCAGGCTGGCCTTGAACTCACAGCGATCCTCCTACCTCAGCCTCCCGAGTGTGAGCCACCATGCCCAGTTCATCTTTTATATTCTCATGAGTCATTTCACTCCCTTGAACTTCTGCCTATATTCTTTCTGCCACTGGGAACATATATTTCCGTATTTTATCTGCCTAGATGTATTTCATTGCATTGCTACTCTGAATGCGTTCTCTTTTCATTACACTTTGCTGGTTTGCACACACATAGGAAAGCTGCTGGTTTTGCATGTTGATTTTGGGGAAAGGGCTGGCTCGGTTCCCTGGGGTGGTGGCTCCAGAGGCTGCTACCAACCCAAGAGACGTCTTTTGGATGTTCAGTTTATGCATTTGTCATCTCTCGTGCCTTTTTACTGTCACGTCTAAGGAAGATCCACCCAGCCCCAGGTCAGGAAGCCATAAGCCTGTTTTCTTCTAGGACTGGTATACTTTTAGCTCTTATGCTTCTGTTTCTGTTTTGATTTAACTTGCACGAGGAGCATGAAGAAGGGTGCAATTTCATTTTTTTTTTTGCATGTAGATTTTCAGCACCACTCATGTGGTCTGTGTTCTATCTGCCGTTGAATTGTCTTGGCATTCTCATTGACAGTCAGTTCATTGTAAGTGCGAGGTCATTTCTGGACTCTCGGTTGTATTCCATAGCTCTGTCTGTCTGTCTGTCTGTCCTTTGTGTCAGCACACTATCTTATTTACTCTAGTGGTGTAAGAAGTCTTGAAACTGGGAAGTTTGAATACTTCAATTCTGTTTTTCTTTAAATATTTTTTCCAAGGGGAGAGAGAGAGAATGAATATGGATGCACAGGAGCCTCTTGCCATTGCTCCAAACTCCAGATGCATGTGCCACTTTGTGCATCTGGTACTGGGTGCTGGGTACGTGGGTACTGGGGAATGGAACCCAGACCATCGGGCTTTCAAACCAGTTCCTTCAACTGCTAATGCATCTCTTCAGCCCTGACCCTATTCTTTTCAAAAACTGTGTTGGCTATTCTGGACTCCTTGAGTTCACATATGACTTTTGGGTCAATATGGGAGAAGAATTAGTATTAATGATGGAGGAGATGTTGAATCTGTGGATAAATGGGGGGGGCACTATCTTTAACTGTATCTCCCAATCCTTGAACATGGGATGTTTTCCACTTATTGAGACCTTGTCTGGTATCTTTCAATGATTTTGATAGCTTTGGAAAAAACAATAAAACACTTTCTATAAACAAATATACATGTGAGATTATGAACTATAATATGGAAGATAAATGAAATAAATAAAATTAAACTAAAAATCACTGGACTAGACTACAAATCTCCTCCCAGGACACTAAATAACCATTGGTCCAGTCAATCTGACACACACATCATGAGCCTCTCTTGTCCCCTCCCCTGACCCTGAGGGGACACACCTTCTCCAAGGAAGGGCTTTCGAAGGTATCCAGCTGGTTGTTCAGCTCTTTGCTCAGGCGCAGGCTCCAGTTGGTCCCACGGGTCTTCCTGAGGGAGTTTCTCAGAAACTGGGAAGCAAAGTCAAGGACCGCAGCCTTGTTCTCAGACTGGGCTCTTGGGAGTACTATGTCACCCAGAACAGGGACTTGCACTTCTGGGCTTCCTCCAACTCTCTAGATTACTCAGTCCATGGATCCCCAACCTAGCACTATCTTTCTGTGTGTCATGTAGGTCTAGGGACTGCTGAAAGGGGTGCCTTCCTGCTGCTCTTCCAGGCACTGGCCCTGTCACTTCTCCCCTCCTGCTAGGGGCAGCCATATACTTGCCAAGCATTCTCTACCAGACGGAAAACACATACTTTATGGGATCCTAGACTCTCCACATTCCAACCCCATCAAGAACCTTCCCATGCATCCCTTCCCCCTCACCCTGCCCTCAGACTCAGAGGGCTGGTCACCCCTTTACCTGGATTAGCTTGTCCTCCCAAGTCTTCTGATTCCAAGTAAATTCGGTGTGTTCTGCGGGAGTACACATGTGGCCTCATGGGCTGCTCTCTCCTGTTATCTCTGGGTCAGTCTCTGCCCTGTAGCTGAGGCCCTTGGTGAGGGAGGCCATCACACATCTTCCCACCTCTCCCAGGTCCTCAGTCAGTTCTCAGGACTAAGGTAGGCTGTGTGGGTCCACCCAGAGCCTGGACTCCTGTTGTTAAAGCCATGTGACCAATATCCCAGCATGCACAAGGAGTGGGCACTCACCTTCCAGGTACTGGACCAGCAATGGGATCTCCACCTCCCACATGTCAGCCATGGAGGGTGCAATGCTCTGGCTCACGGTCCTCAGGAGGTTGAGCATGGCTATCCCACGACCCTCCCCTTTGTAGGGTGATGACATCAGCACCTGTCAGTGAGCAGGGGTCATCTTGCAGTTAACCGTCCTCATCATAAAGGGGAAATCTGGCAGGGTGGGGAATTTTCAAACAGAACCTGGAGTTCACCTGGATGCAGAGAGCACTGCAGGAAGGAGGGGGATGAGAGGCCAGGCCTGGTCCCCTTCCCCACAAGGACTAGTGACCACAGGACTAAGCCACCAGGATGTGCTGATGCTCTGGGTAGATAAACCTGAGAGAAGACCCAGGTCACATCCTGACCATCTCAGCACACTGTCCCTGCCACCTAGGCACCTGGGACTGGGACACTGCCCTTTACAGCATCCAGCTCTCTTATCATACCCTGGCTTCTCACCCCCTCTCTGGGGCTCTGGGAATGAGGAACTCAAGGGAGAGATCCCACTGGGCATGGCCACTCACCAGGAGACGGGCCAGCAGCTTCTGGGGTGCAGGCAGGTCCACTGAGGGAGGAGAAGGGACCCTAGCTGAGGCTGGGTGGCCCACACCAGGATGTAACCCACTTCCCTCAAGGGGCTTTGACCCTGGAAGATGCTTCCCCAGCATAAACCCATTGCCCTCCCCCGATGAAGACTGGGTCTGCGCAGGGAATTTTCCTACAAAGAAAGAGTTGACTTCCCCTGGGAAAGGGGGAGCACCCTGCTCATAGGCTGCGTCTAGAAGATGCTTTCAGCTCATGGTCATTTTCTAATGGACCTGCCAGGACAACGTCTTGTGTCCTACTATGAACCTTGGCCTCTGACTCCCCACTCTGATTCCCTCCTGACCTCTACAGGCTCTGGGGGCAACGGATCTATGGGACGCAAACCCACAGTGCTTGTATGAATGGACAAGGGAATATCTGGGCAGGTGTGGGGATCCAGGAGAGAACTCAGCCCTAGAGTTAGGAGTGAGAGGACCACAGGAAGAAGGTCATCTGAGTTTCTGAGACAGCAGGCCCTGCCCTTGACATCTCTGGTTTATAAAGGCCCTCTTGAATCACCTCCATCAGCAGCCATGCCCATCCCTGCCAAGCCCCAGGCCCAAGAGAACAGTCCCTTTAGGACCAGAAGTGGGAGGGAAAAGGGCTGTGGAGATGGCCCGGTGAGTAAAATGCTTGTTGTATAAGCATGAGAATCTGAATTTAGAGCCCCAGAACCCACCTAAAGCCAGACACAGCCTGTAATCCCAGAACTTCTACTGTGAGGTGGGAGACGGAGACAAGGGACTCCCCAGGAGCTCATGCACACAGAGTAGTAATACAATAAGAGATCCTGTCTCAAACAAGGTGGAAGGCGATGTCCATACCCCAGGTTACCCTCTGATCACCACATGTGCACCATGGTGCACACGCACACACACACCAGATTTTTTTAAGACTGGGAGGGAACACAGCAACAGCTTTGCTGTAGGTGGGCATGGTCACTGAGAACCTGGGAGGACCACAGTGGGGCCAGTTTATAGACTAATTGTTGTGATGCTCTAATTCCTCTAGCTGTCTTAGAGAAGCTGGACAGAGTAGAGGCCCCTAAAGGCCACACATGGAGAGAGGCCACTCGGGAGCTCCCTCCCCTGCAAGGATGGGGGCTGGGGAGACCCGGACATGAGGAATGAGCTGCCAGGAGGAAGTTCTGGATGCTTCCTGGACGAAGTTTGGCTGGACAAGGAGCCGGCCCCACCAGCTGGCCAGGAACGCTGCCCACCATGCTTGCTCTTGCCGGCCACACCGGCCTCCGGGTCCTTGCCGCGCATCTGGTTCTCCGCCAGGTTTGTGAGACTGATGCAGATGGGGGTCAAGGCCTCGGTGTAGTCTGTCTCCATGATATAGCACAGGAGCCTCACCCAGAACTCCTGGGGCAGGGGTGGGAGAAGTACACCCTAGATTAGCTGAGTGTGTCCCATGGCCACTCAGGATTGGTCAGGCTCCACCCCACCCAGCATGCCCAGAACATTCCAGAACACCCACAGACTCAGCCCTCAGAGGTCTTTGTCAGGGACACTAGGTGTGCATCCACACAGCTGGCCTGTTAGGCACTCTACCCAACCCCTGCCAACTTCATACCAATCCTACACCTACTATATCCTCTGTTCAGGGCCCTTCTCTGGGTCCCAAATCCTCTGGCACTGCATGCTGGGTGGGTGACCCAGCTGGGCTTGCCAGATGTGATGGGTCAAATCTGTCAACTTGGCTGGGTGATGCAAACACTGATCTAGCATTGCTGTGATCATATCACAGTGCTGTGATGAGCATCCACGATCCTAAGGAAGACTGTCTGTGAATGCAATGGGTCTCATCCAGGCAGCAGCAAAGTCTTCAGAGCAGAACACTTCAAAAGAAAAAAATCCTGCCACAAGACCACAGCTTCCTCTCATGCCTGCGTTTCCAGCCTCCAGCCTGCCCTGCACACTTCAAACTTGCCAATGCTACCATGGCAGGAGTCAAGTCCGTGAAATAAATCAGACAAGGCATGTCTTCCTCTGGCTCTGTTCTCTGGGAAACTGACTGATACAGTTCTTGGCTCTTCTCTCCTTGGATAACTAATCCCTTCATCTAACTGAGGTCTCTCTCACCTTCCTCTGCCTCTAGGAGTTTAGAGTAAGACTCCTTCTGTGGCTCGAGCTTTCTAGCCACCAGGACTGGAATCTCCCTGGACTGCCCTGAGGAGCACTGCGGTAAATCTGAAAGGGTATTTGAATACTGGCTCTAGGGTTTGCCAGATATGAGGCCTCAAACAAGATGAGCTCCATCGTCCGCACAGAATAAGAAAATAAGAGATCCCACACCAGGATTCAATGAGAACATACACGTTGTCAGTGGTCTCTGCCACATGTAGATTCTCAATGAACTATGGCTGAATTGTCCTCATTATTTATGGAAAGTAAGCTGCCGCTAGACAGGAAGACTCTGGCTTATGGCCTCGCTTAGTAGATAAACATTCCCTTCTCCATGCCCTCATGATATACTTTTCCTATCTTATTGCTATGTCACATCTCAGTGCAAATAAAAGTTCATACACTTGTTTATCCTATAGACTATGGGATCCTTGTGGTCATACTGAGCCCTCCTAGCTGAATTTACTAAACATCTGAGGGATATTTCCTTACACACACACACACACACACACACACACACACACACACACACACACGCACGCACAGAGGCACCTGGACTAACTTTAACATAACAGACACATTTCGGGCCATGAAGGAATTAATACATATGGAGACCTACTGAATGCCAGTTACTGCCCTAACCACTGGGAGAGATAGTAGGTTCCTATTAAGGACTTAGCTCTGGGACTAGACTTTGAGGAATGGGAGCTCAGGCAAGTAGAAGTCTCCCGGGCATTCTAGGAAGTGGGGGTGAGAGAAGGGACAGTGTGGGTACTGAGCATGCTTGGTTCCTCTCCCAGCTCTGCAGCGGTGGCCCACTGGGTGGAGGATGGGCTCTCACTCACGTTGGTCATACCACTGATAGAAGAAGTTATGATCTTCACGGTCTCCATGGTCACTTTGTGGACCATCTTCTCCTCT
This sequence comes from Zapus hudsonius, assembly GCA_004024765.1. Taxonomy (NCBI): domain Eukaryota; kingdom Metazoa; phylum Chordata; class Mammalia; order Rodentia; family Dipodidae; genus Zapus; species Zapus hudsonius. The sequence continues at coordinate 16,917 of PVHP010003565.1, forward strand.
AAGTCCCTCTGATAAAAGCTGTCCCGACGATTTGTCTACAAGGCAGAACCGAGACATCTCTGCAGGCAGCACCTTGCCACGGGCTCGGGGGTGGTCTCCTTGCTCCCAAGGGGGCCTCTCTGCCCAGGCACTGGATTGGAGGATGCTCAGGGCTATGCCCAGGCCTCATGCCTGGGAGACTGCATGTCTGGTCTGTACCTATAAGTTCACCACACAGATCCAAACAGGTACACCGAGGCACTCTGTATTGTGTGCTATGGAAGTCACTCCCCAAAGCCCAGATACCTGGTGTGTGCACGTTGGCCTCACTCACCAACTTGTAGGTGGACAAGGTGAGCTGCACGGACACATATTTCAGACCCCAGCCTTTGATCTTGTCCTGGAAGCCGGACAGAACCAACTGGCTGATGATTCGCAGAACAGCCATCCTCACCTGGGAGACAGGGTGAGGACATGCTGAGGTGGGCAGGGCTCCCACAGGGGTCTCTGCACTTAACAACCAATCCTGTGATATGAGGCATCTAGGAATCGGGGCTGCTCTGAGCTGGAAGGGATTTTAGGAACCACCCGGCTAATGCCATCCTGCTCACTACCCCTTGTCTCATCTGAGGACCTCACTCTGCAATGTGCCCACATGGGCCCTTTCAGAGACACCACACCCCTCTCAAACATGGCACCTCCATCTTTTACCCCTGGCTCCCCGAGGCTTACCACAGTAAGATTCGCTACATGAGGCAGAGGGGAAGACACAAAACCAGCCACATCTCTCTTGCCAACGCAGCATCCGGGTTTTGAAGTCAGCTCTGTCTAAATCTCTAGTTCTAACACTCACACCTGCCCTATGATCTGTGCAGCCACCCGACCCTGGCATCCCCTTACCAGCCAGAGCAGGACTGCAAGCTGGCTATGGCTGCCATGGAGTCCCAGACTATGGTTTCAGCCATCTTGTGGGGGGAAAGAGGGGTGCCTGGCAGTTGGTTATGTCACAAGCAGTAAAGACTCTCTCTGCTACAGGGCAGAGTCTGGGCACAGGCATGTCACTTGAAAACCCCAGGTCCTGGATGAGAAGCAGCTCCCAGGCTCTTCTTGGCTCCATTCTCCTCTGGCCCTGCTCAAGACTGGCAGAGACCAATTGTTCCATCTGAGGCCTCCGCCCCCAGAGCCAGCTGCCTCGGCGGGACCCCTTCCTGTTACCTTGGACCGGGTGTCTGAGAGGGTGTTCTTGATAACCCGGATGGCCAGGTAGATGGTCTTGATGTTCATTTTGGGGTCTGAAAGAGGAAGATCTGTTTGGGGAACTGTGGTTCAGGTAGGCAACAAGGTGGCTTGTCTGTGTATCACCTGGTGTTCAATCCCCTCCAACAGCTCAGAGCACATCTCTAGGACTGGCCAGGTTGTCCTGGGCACAACCTGCAGCAGCACCCTGCCCTGGCACCCAGGAGACATTGCTAGACCCCAGGTTCCTTGGGATGTTGCTGAGTGTTGCCTCCTTTGACCCAACAGGACTCCCCTGAGAGCAAAGTCCCCAGACCAGGGTTAGATCCTGTACTGGGCACAGGGTTGCACAGTATATCTGTGAGGAAGGTAGACTTCATGCCAGGCTGCCTGGGGTGGGATCCTGTCTTCCCTTCATCCCAGATGTGTGACCTCAAGTGAGCTACTGATCCCATCTGTGCCCCTACTTCCTAGTGTGTGAAATATGACAAACAGTGTCTCTCTCCCGGAGCTGCCCAGCACACACACACACACAAACACACACACACACACACACACACACACACACACACACACGCAGGTGAGGTGTATGTTTGCTGACCTGACTCTGAACAATTAAGGAGAGAGTAAGATTCAGGGAGGCAAGAGAGAGCTCCGAGAAGGTTTTCAAGAGGTCTGTTGTGGACTGAGGTACTGTTAGGCATCCAGCTTGATACCATATTCAAGACTAAGTGTTTCTGAGTCACCACTGAGGGTGGACAGAGGAAAAGATCAGGTGGGAAGTGATGGGTCACGGGCCCTGAGGGAGAATGGTGTGGTTTACCTCCAAGCTGGAAACTTCTTTTCTGGTCATAAGAACAGTATAGGTTCATTGCAAGACTGAAAGAGAAGCTCAGTGGCTGGAAGAATCCTTCTGAAGCAGTTTACATAATTGAGTGTACATGTCTTTCGGGGAACTGAGGCCATTCTGAGCATACAGTCCCTCATGGTAGGGTCACACTCAATGCACATCAATGACAAAGCGTACGTTGACCACATCTCTCTTAATGGCTGTGTGAAATTCCATTATGTGGACACACTATCATTTATTCGACAAATCCCCTATAGAAAGCTGTCTCGGCCACGTTCACTTTCAGCACAAGGTTATAATGAACAACGTGGACCAGTTCTCTTTGGGAAATCCTTCCCCTAGGACAATTGTTAAGAAGTTGGGTTGCTGCACCCAAGGTTCAGTTCCTATCCACTTGAGCACCCAGAATAGCTTAGCTATTTAAACCATCATCAAAAAGCCAGGAGCTGGCTTCCTGTGACCTCAGGCCAGGAAGGAGCAAAGGCTAGCTCACAGGTTATACTCATTCCTAAACCTGCTTCTGTAAATAAAGTTTTATTGAATATAGCCATGTTTAGCAGTTTACATCTGCTTTTGCTATACGGTTTAATAATTGTCATAGAAACTACGTGGCTTGCAAAAGCCAAAAATGTTTTAGCTAAAGAGTACAACTTTTTAACTTAAAAATGACGATAAGAAATACAATGAAAAGGCATAAATGGCATCATAAAATGATAGATGAATCAATTTAGCAGGAATGTGAGACAATAGTTAAGTGTGTATGCACCAAAAACTATTTTACCTATTTGGCCTTTTAGAAAAATAAGCAAGGCTGCTGGGCCTGGTGGTGCACGCCTTTAATCCCAGCACTTGGGAGGCAGAGTTAGGAGGATCGTCCTGAGTTCGAGGCCAGTTTGAGACTACAGAGTGAATTCCAGGTCAGCCTGGGCTAGAGCGAGACCCTACCTCGAAAAAAGAAAAATAAGCAAGGCCAATTGTTATTTTTATCACCTCTGTCCATCAAGGAGGTAGGCAAGGTCTCATTGTTACATTTTCATTTCTCTAGGAGAGAGGCTTAATGTGATTGGGAGGTCCCTCAGGTCTTGCACTGCAGCTTTAAGGCTGAGTGGGAACTGCCCAGGCCTGCAGAGCCATGTGATGCCAACAGAGGGCGCCCTGCTCAAATTCACACTGAGTTGCCCTCCATACAGATGAGGGGCCTTTGATGCCCAGGCTGTTCGGGCACAGGGATTAGAGACGGGTGCTGAAGGTGGACCTCGAGTGCCTGAGATTCAGGGCTATGCCTTCATGGCCTAGTTCATCCTCACAGCCAGCCTTTGACTAAACCTTGGTATCAGTAGCAGGATGGAGGCTAACAGTGTGAATGTCAAAATCCGAGGGTCAGGTTGGACAGGGCCAAGGTGCTGGTTTGGGCCAATGCAAAGCCACCACGACACTTGGCCCACTCAGCAATGTATGCAAGAATAGGACACCAGCAGCGGCTCAGAAGCAAGCACCATGGTACCCTCCCCCCTCTGCCCACCGTGCCTGCCCATCCCTGCTCACCATCTGCGCTCACCACAGCCCTGATAAGGGCCAGGGTCCCCACGCGGATGGCCTCCTTGCTCAACTCCACCTGACTGAAGAAGAACTTCATGAGCTCCTTGGGGTAGGAACGAGCTGCAAGGTAGAAGGAACGTCGGTTGGTCCTGGCTGCCGGGCCCAGGGGTGCAGCTTCCATTCCAGATCAGAGGGTCTGGGTCTCACCCAGGGCGATGAAGCAGTGTACAATCTCCTTCAGGTTCTGACTGCTGAAATGGTGCTGGGCGGAGGCCTTGGTGCACACCTAGGTGGGAACATCACAGGGGACAAGGGACAGTGCCTTCCCCCAAGTGGCATGTGGGAGGCAAGCCACCTCCCATAGCCACTCCCTGATGACCCACCCTGGGGAGGTCATCCCTGGCCTCACCTGGGAGTGCAGTTCTGTGAAAATGGGCTGCAGTAGCATTGGGGGTATGGGGGTGCCGGTAGTGACTGATATTTCTAGAATCTGCCTCAAGACCTGCAGTGGATGGACAGATGAATGGTTTCAGGTGACCATCCGCTGACGAGGGGCCACACTCTACCAGGTGTGTTCACCCTTTTTATATTGCAACACGATGTCATCACCTACAAATTTCACACTTGAAAACCGAGTAATCAGTTATAAAAAAATCTAATAAATTTTAAAAACACAGCCTGCTGACATCTGCACCCCCTGGACCTTTGGGGGCTGTGGTGATTTGGATTAGGTGCCCCTCATGTGTTCTGAATGCTTGGTCCCAAGCTGATGGCAATTTGGGAGGTGCAGCCTTGCTAGAGAAGGTGTGTTGTTGGGGGCGGGCTTATGGGTGTTAGAGCCAGCTTCTCCTTGCCAGTGTTTGGCACACTCTCCTTCTGCTCTACCATCTTTTTCCTGCCATCATGAAGCTTCCCCCTTGAGTCTGTAAGCCAAAATAAATCCTTTTCTCCCACAAGCTCTTTTTGGTTGGGTGTTAATCTCAGTGGTGAGGAGGTAACTACAGTAGAGATGCAGGTTCCCTAAGCCTCGTCCTCACCTGTGTGATGAAGAGGGCCTCCAGGCCACCCTGGAACTCAGCCAGCAGCAGGGGTATGTAGTCATAGACCTGTTCCCGCAGGTCATCACTGGCCAGGAGGAGGCTCAGCATGGGCTTCAGAGACTTGATGACCCCCAACTTCACCTGCACAGGAAGTGAGATCCCAGAGCCCTCCATACTCCTAAGGCCTTGCACAGAAGGGTCCTCGCCTTTCTCTGAGGCCCTGCTCATGGATATATGGCTAGACTCCCTGGTGTGGGTCCCACCCATGAACCGAGTGACCTTGAGTACATAATCTCTCTGTGCACGAGTTTCCTCCCTCGTAAAGGTGTCCTATCCTGTAGGGTTGTCATGGAAACAGCTTCCATAAGCACTCACAGTGTCAGCATGGGAGCATCAAGGCCCCATCTAACCCATCTCTGGGAAATGAGCCTTGTGGGTGCATGCTGTACATCATTGACAGGGTCCAAGGCTCTCTGGGACCCCAGGAGTGAGGCTGGATCCAGAGGTCCCAAGTCTGGGGAGCATGGGGCCCCTCCAGAAAGGTCACATCTTACCTGGAGATCCTGGTGCCGCAGCCACACGGTCACAAAGTAACGATACATGGGAAAGAGCTTGATGGCGAACTGCTCCTCGGTCATCACGGGGTACAGGCTGTCCTCCAGGTGCCGCAGGTAGAACTGCACCGTCTCGCAGAAGGTCTCCATAGCTGCCAGCGACAGGAGAGGCAGATGGGGCCCCCTTCCTGGCCAGCCTTCTCTGGGTCACCAAGACCCTCCTCTCTGCCCTGTCAACCTCTCTTATTCTACCCATCATCGTGAACACTGACTGCACACGTGTGTCTAGACCCCTCCTCTTTGGGATCCAGGGTCAAGGGCGGGGCCTGGAGTGACTCTGCTCACATTCCTCCAGTGTGATGGCTGCAAACACACAGGAATCTCTTTTTCTCGGGCACCAGGGTTTCTTGGCCCACACCACTGTTAAGTAACCAAATCTTGGGGACAAGGTGACTAGGCTGAAATAGCATCAAAGATCTTCTCGGAGTTAAGTCCCAAGGCAAACAGTTTCCCATCCTGCTTTACCTACAAATGTCTATTACCCTTCTCTGTCCTTCTGAAATGCAGAAGTACAGAGTCAGCTAGAGCTACAGCGATGGCCACAACAATGTCCACATGTCTCAGCCACCTGCCCCCAAGAGAATGGGTCACAGGCCACACCAAGTAGGAGACCGAGCAATTGTTTGAGCAAAAGAAATTAACAGCCCCTCTCTCTGTTCTTCCTCCCTCCAGCACCCTGATCAAGTCAGATCTTCAGGCCTGAGGAGACCACGTACCACTACAGATCACCTGACGCATCTTGGCTTCTTTGGCAAGTCTCAGCATGGTGAATATGGTTGCCAGGGTGATGCCCATGTACGGCATGAACTCAAACACTGTGGAGAGGACACAGGGAGTCAGGGAAGGAGTGAGGTGGGAGAAGGCAGAGAGGATGCGATCCCCCCTCACCACCTCATAATATATAGTACATAGCGTATAGTACAGTGCCTTTGTTATGGCTGGGATCATGGGAAAGAGTGTGAGGTCAATGTAAAGGGTGAGTAGGAGAAAGGGAAGGGAAGGGAAGAAGGGAGGGACAGAGGATCAGGGAGAGGAAGGGAGGGGACACAGAGAGTCATCCCTCAGGTCCATGTGTCTGACTCCTGAGGATGTCTCCCAGCGCTGCAACCACCTTCTCGTTGCTGGGATAAGACACCTGACCGGAAGCAGCTTATGGGAGGAACAGGCTCATTTCAGGCTTTTAGTTTTGAGGGGAAGCTTCATTGTGGTGGAGAAAGCATGGCACGAGCAGGCTTACCTCTTGTGTGGTGTGCTAGTTTTGTCTCCCATAAACTCAAGTGTTTTGAATGTTGGTCCCCAGTTGGTGGCAATTTGGGAGGTGGAGCTTTTCTGGAGAAGCTAATGTCCCTGGGTGTCAAAGCCAGCTCCCCTTTGCCAGAGTTCAATTCATGGTCTTGCTACTATCATCCACCTGCTGTGGCAAGAAGTGATGCCCAGCCTCTGCTCATGCCATCGTGAAGTGTCCCCTCCAGACTGTAAGCCAAAATAAATCCTTCCTAGCCCCATCAGATGCTTTGGGTCAGATGTTTTGTTCCAGCAACGAGAAGGCGCATGCCCAAGGTGAAAGTGGTCTAAGTTACTGGGCTTGGAGCTGGGCTAATAAACCTCAAGGTCTGCCCCCAGTGACGTGCTTTCTCCAGCAAGACTTCGCTTCCCAAAGGCTCTAGACCAGCTGGAGATTAAGGATGAGGCTTAATCACAAATACATGAGGCTGTGGGGGACATTTCACATTCAAACCACCACACCCAGTATTCTTGGTTCTTTGATGAATGGTGACAGGAGAGGAAGAGAGAGAGGAAGAGGGAGAGAGAGGAGGAAGAAGAAGAGGAGGAGGAGGAGGAGGAAGAAGAGGAAGAGGAGGAAAGAGGAGGAAGAAGAGGAAGAGAGAAAAGCTGAGAGAGGACGAGAGGCCCACAGAGGGAGAGAGCAGACAGAAGAAACAGAGAGAAGAAAGAATCCCATGACAGACCCCCCACTTTCCAGGCTTGTCCCTCCTTCCAATCCTAGTCTCTCCACTGATACTGACTGTGAAGCCCCTCCCTTCCTCAGATTTCTTGATGAAATCATGGATATTTCTAATGGTGAAACAGTGGAATCCTCATGTTAGCACCACGGCCCTCCCTTGACCCCATGGGCTCTCTGATGGCCAGCTCTGTTTCTCCTCTACTCCCAGCCAGGCTTCTGTTCCCAGCATGTCAGACAGCGTCTTCCTCCTCCGATGTGGTCCTACTGTTCCCTGGGCAGAAATGGACACTCTGGAGCCTAGGCCCTTTCTGGATTGCAGGTGGTTCTGATTTGTGAGCATGTGGCCTCTCAGTGCTGCAGAAGTGACACACGGCCAGTAGACGTCTAGTTCCACCTTTGAAACAACCTTCTCCGGGGCTGGCTGGAGGTAGGCACACACTCCTCTCACAGCCCCAGGAAGCCCACTGCCATGTGGAGAAAGAGGCACAGCACGCTGTACAGCTAGGCCAGGATATGGGTCAGGTGGACTCTATTCTTTGATTAGGGTAGTTTCCTCTTTCGATCCTAAGTTGGATACACTCTTCTCCCAGGCTCCTAACACTACCCTGCCAGTGCTCCTGAAGTTCCTCTGATGATGGCTCTGTGTCAAGGATCCTGAAGGCTGGGTCCTCTCTGGGTAACAATGACTTTGAACATCACTTGCAAGCCAAAGCTACAGGAAGAACATGGCCAGATCTGTCCTCTGACTTCTGCATCCAGAAATCTAGTGTCTACTGGACCCCTCTCAAAACTGATCTCTGAATCCTTGCACTCTCTCCCTGTGTTTCCTGTCTTTGGACACACACACACACACACACACACACACACACACACACACACGCACACACCGCTGGTTCCTTCCCTCTTCACTCAACGCATCAGTAAGTCCCATCAGTCAGGGCCTGTCCATAGCTGTCTGCTGTGCACCAAATGCACCTCAGCTCACCTACCATCCCTCTCACTGCACACCTCTAAGCCTTGCTCTGTGCACACAGTGGTCAGAGCAGGCTCCTGGGAACCTGACAGTCCTCAGATCACACACAGCTCAGAAGCTTCATGCCCGCAATGAAGTGAAGACTCCTGGGAACACTGACCCTGCCTTTCTGTCCCTCTCATCTGAAGCCCACTGCTTCACTCTGCATCTCCAGCCGTAGTCACCTCTCAGTTCCTCAAAGAATTTTCCTGCATTGGGGCCTTTGCAAATGGCATTCGACTCCTGGTGGAATATTCTCCTGGCCCTGTTCTTTACAGGATACTTCTTTCATTCTTTGGGTCTTGGCAGGACTGTGATCACTCACCTGAGGGGAATTCACCCCTCATTCTGATCTCAGACAACCTACTTGTTTACCTGCCACGTGACCTCACACACATATCTTTTCCTGTTCACTTGTCTATGGTCCCTCCTGAGAACAGGGATCAGGTGGTTTTCATTCATTCCTGGGACCCAGCACGCACAAAAGTTCACCTAGAACAGGAGCTCAGCACATGTTTGTGGAAGGAAAGGAGGAGAGAAGAATGAAATTTAAAGATAGAGATGAAAAGACAGCACAGAAGGAGAGAGGAGTAAGGAAAAAGGGGGAGAAAAAGGAATAAAAGAGAGAGACAGAAAGTGAGTTTTAACAGCGCAAACAGACATATGGAGACAGAATGAAGTAATATTACACAGAAGGGAGGGAAATGGAAGAGGCTGCAGACAGAGACCAGCAGAGGCTGAAGTGCAGAGACCAGGGTGGGTCTCTGGGCCTGGATCAGAGCCCTACCATTGCTGTGCGCCATCTTGGCCAAGGTGATTAGGATGAACTCATCGGTGAGGTTGAGGGGCTTGAGGTGGTGCTGCAGCTCGTACATGACCAAGCTGAAGTGGTTTCTGGACAGAGCCACCAGAGTGTCACTGGCCACTTCTGCCTTCTCACAGCTTTCCTTCTGCAGGGGAGGGGAAGGTACCACCATGGGCTGGGTTTCTGTAAGACCCACTCCAACTCCTACCTCTGCCCCACTGGTGCCTTTGGGCTCAGCCTGCCTCAGCTCCATGAGGCATCTCAGGTCAAGCCCATCAGTGGGTACCCAGCTGCTGGGCTGACAGAGGGAAGCATGGTGCAGCCCAGGTCTGGATACCTCTGGGATCTCCCTCATCTCCTTAGAGGCGATGGCCACCAGCCTCTGCACGCAGTACTCCTCCAGCTCTCCCTCCTGCTGGATGATCTCCTGTAGGATGCTGTATATGTTCACCTTGCGCTGGGTAGGAGTCTGGGAAGCAAGCATGGCGGGTGGCAGTGGGGGGGGTGGCTCTTCCCCCAGCACCACCTGCCTACCTTCTGTCCCTCCCTCCCCCATCCTTCTCTTCTGCATTCTGTGTGGAGAAGATGACCACCACCCTCTAGCCACCAAGTCTCAGATCTTGACTGCTCTATCTTTCACCTTTCCAGCTTCTCTCCCACTCACCCAACCATTCCTGATTTGTAGATTGCTTCTCAGTCCACGGTCTCAGTCAGTATCCAGCCAGGTATGTGTTAGGTGGTCAATAAACAAGATCTCAGGACACTAGACATCCTGTGATCCCCAGAGGCCAGGTCACATTGCCCTTTGCTTTGGCCAGGGAACCCTTGAGACGGAAAGTGTATTTCTTCCATTCTTTAAACTGTTATGTGGGCAATTCTTAACACCAAATAAGGGTCAGCCTTCTGGGGAAATGCCTGTTGCCTCGGGTTGGGGATGTCTGGAAACTTTTTAGTAAGAAGAGTTCAGTCAGATGTATAAATTCTGCTGGTGAGATTGAGTACTGAATTCTCAGCCCTGGCAGCTAGGCTTGAGACAGACTGATAAAGCTCCCATCAGAGGTCCTGGAAACTCCTGAGCAGAGATTAACAATGTGGCCATCGTGGCTGTCCAGTAAGCATTGGATGGTTCCAGAACACTGTTTCTCCACCTCTGCTATTATTATTATTATTATTATTACCCCCTCTGTAGACTTTTAGACACACCAGTTGCTCTCTGAATGACCCTTTGAAGGTGCCTATAGGCTACAGGTGTACTTGTGTACAATCTATGCACCGGACACAAAAAGTAGAATTTTCTTTATCCCTCAGTAACCAACCTCACTCTCTTGGGTGCAATATCACCACACTGAGAACACATCCCTAGATTTCCAAAGCAAATTCAAGGAGGCTTATATATTCAATTTACACTTTGCTTCACCCAGACAAATTATGCTGAAGCCAGTCTTTCAGAATAATCCTTGGTAAACATGGTGTGTGCTCACAAAAGCCACGATACAGAATCAATGTAAATGTCCATCAGTGCAAGGATGGATAAAGAAAATGTGATATGTGCATGCATGCCTACACAGATACACTTCAGACATAATATCCATACAAAATGAAATCCTTCCACTTGTGACAACATGATGGACCTGGAGGACATTGTGTTAAGTGAAATGAGGCAGGTGTAGAAAGACAGACACTACAAGTTCTCGCTCCCATGTGGAATAGAAGAGCTGACCATAGGTTGGGGAGATGGCTCGGTGGGTAAAGTGTTTGCCATGTAAGTTCTCCAGTTTTCAGGTAAAAGCCAGGTGTGGCAGTGTGTGCCTATAATCTCAGTGCTGAGAAGGCAGAGACAGGAGGATCCCTGAAGGATAGTGGCTGACTAGTTGTGGTGGTTTGAATCAGGTGTTCTCCATAATCTCGTGTGTTCTGAATGCTTGGTTCCCAGCTGATGGCAATTTGGGAATTGGAGCCTTCCTAGAAGAGGTGTTATAGCCAGCTTCCCCTTGCCAGTGTTTGGTAACTCTCCTGCTGCTGTTGTCCACCTGATATTGGCCAAGAGGTGATGTCCATCTGTGGGGTACTGCTAAAGGGGGCATGGAGGGTATAGGGTTAGAAGAAGTAGAGACCAGTTGAAGCCCTGATAAAGTCTAAGTTTTGCTTATCTCTGAGTTCCTGGAGATGTGGAAGATGCTCCACAGAAATTCCTTCCTTTGATCCCAGACCTCTGAGTCCCTGGCAGGGAACCCCATGTTCTCACCCTCCCACTGTGCCTGGACAATAGAGTCTAAGGTGACATTCTCTCCATAAGCTGCCACCACTGAACTCATGTCCAGAATCACATACTTCTAGCCACTCAACTTATGCAAAGTAGGCATTCGCAGGTTGCTGACCATTACCAATCTCCTTTGCCCATTTCTGCCCCTGCCTCTCCCTTCTTCCTCTATATAACCAGCCATATTGATACAATAAATGAGAGAGATTTCCGCCACATTCTCCTGGACAACTTTGTCCATCACTCTCCAGAGAAATGAGCTGAACACTAAAACACGGAGAGCCACCCACAGCGGTGCTCTCCAAGGGAGTATCCTCTGCCATACTCCCAGAGCTGTATGCTAACACGGACAGCCGCCCACAAGCGGTGCTCTCCAGGGAGTGTTCTCCACAACACTCCCGTGGGTACTCAGGCCCACCGGCTGGCCACCATCCAGAGGTCACCTGCTCCCTCCCTGCCAGGGTCTGTGAACAAGCTGCAAGCCACAGCAGCCACAACAGAACGAACAGCCGGCACCAGTGCCACAGACAAACAGAAAGAGCCTCAGACCCCAACAGCAGCAGCCACTAGCCAGCGGCCGGCCAGCCTAACGCCTAAAAAACCAGAATGCCACAAAACAACATCCATCCTCTGCTCGTGCCATCTTTTTCCCTGCCATCATGGAGCTTTAGCTTCCCCTCTGGTCAGCAAGCCTAAATAAACCCTTTCTTCCCAGGAGCTGCTTGTGATAAGGTGCTTTGTTCTTCAACAAGAAGGTAACTGCAACAGAAAATTGGTTCCAAGAAGTGGAGTTGCTACTGCTAGAAACCTGACTGTGTTGCTTTTGGCCTTTTGAAACTGATTTGAGGTAGGAATGTAGAAGGATTTGAAACCTTGGTCTAAGAGACACCTTTGAAGTATGGAAGGCAGTTTCATGAACCATTCTGATATAATTGAAAGGCCTGAATGCTGTAAGAACTATGGACTGGGAGGGTTGGCTTATGAGGGTGAGAAAGGAATTTGTTGGGACTGGTCTAGAGGCAGTTTGTATGAGAGGCTTCTGCCTGCCTGTATCCTGAGAACTTGTGCAGGGTTGCATTGTGTAGAAATGAAATGGTGTGAGCAGATGGATATGGAACAGAAAGAAATAAAAATTTCAGGCTAGAAACAGTTGTCATTCAACTATAATTGTTTGAGAGATCACCACCATTGAGTTTGGGCCAGCTGTTCTGCATTGGGACAGTAGAAAGAATGCTGACTCTTTTGAAAGAAGGGAACCTATTCTTCAAACTGGGCTTTATTTCCCCCTGTGTTAACAAATTTGATAGCCCACCTAGTACTATGGAGTATAACCAGTGCAGGAAAGAGAGGGTCACTGGATTTGCAATTTGGTTTTGTTTTTTGGAAATGGCCATGAGTGATGTGAGGTAAGGTTGTTGGAAGTCCCTGCACAGAGGCCCCATGTAGCCAGGAGGCTTAACTGTGGGTTGCAGTGGAGACCCAGTAGAGATGTTAGGACTATGGAATGGCTACCAAAGAGAGTTGCCAGCTTGGGATGGAGTTTTCCATGGGCTGCGAGCAGCCCAGCTTGAGAGGCAGAATTGGAACTCCTGAGACTTGTTACTGGTTACAGATGTTGGACTTGGAGTTACAAGATTTGATGTTTGCCCTGATTGTTTTAGATCTTGCATTGGTTCAATCTTAACTTGCTATGCAGTGTCATCTTTTGCACTGTGAATATTTACGCTGTGCCATTATGTTCTTTTGCTTTGCAGGCTAACAGCTAAGAGCTCTTGGCCTATAGAGATGTTTGAACAGTATTGGGATTTATGAAAAAAACTATGGGAACTTTTAAAGCTAGCCTGAATACATTGCATTTTACATTATGGATAGTTAACAGTTTATGGGGCTAGGGCAGAATGTGGTGGTTTGAGCCAGGTGTCCCCCATAAACTCATGTGTTCTGAATGATTGGTTCTCAAATGATAGCAATTTGGGAATTGGAGAATTGCTAAAGAATGTGTGTTGATGGGGATGGGCTTCTGGGAGTTATAGCCAGCTTCCCCTTGCCAGTGTTTGGCACACTCTCCTATTGCTTTTGTCCACCTGATGTTGGCCAGGAGATGATGTCCAGCCTATGCTCATGCCATCATTTTCCCTGCCATCATGGAAGCTTCCTGTGGTAGTTTTGAATAAATGTCCCCCAAAAGAATTAAGGGTTTATTAAAATTGTAAATTGTCTCCAGCCAGTTCTGGCTAGAGGAAGTGTGTCACCTTGGCCAGATCCTAGGGTTCAGCCCTAAGGTATTTCTGGGGTGGGTCTGGAATTTTAGCTACACATATGCAAAAAGCAGTCTGAACTCAAGCCTGGAGTTCCTCTAGTTAGTTTGGGGAGTATGCTTACTTGGTGCTGGTGCTGGGCTTCTCTCTCTCTCTCTCTCTCTCTCTCTCTCTCTCTCTCTCTCTCTCTCTTTCTCCTTGCTTCTGTGAAAGGGGGCCAGCCTTTCCTTAACTTCTTCTCCTGGATCTGTTCAATAAATATTCTCCTCCCCATAATTGTGCGTGGTTTGGAGATTCATCCCAGCGGTGTGTGGCTGACTACGACACTTCCCCTTGGGTCTATAAGTCAAAATGAATCCTTTCTTCCCACAAGCTGCTTCTGGTTGGGTGCTTTGTGCCATTGATGAGACACTGACTGCTGCAGTGGTCCAGCTGAATAAGTGAGCTCCAGGTTTAGTGAGAGGCCCTATCTCAAAAAATGAAGTGGAGAATGACTGAGGAAAACACCCAAGGTAGATTTCTGTCCCCCCCCCACATGCACACCTGCATGTGTACATGTTCCCACACACATGAACACACACACACACACTATACACAAAAAAGTCGATCACATAGAAGTTGAAGGTAGAATGGGTTGCCAGAACCTGAGAAGCATGAGGAAGGGGACGAGTGGAAGCTGGACAGCAGGTGGTTTAACAGAAGAAATAAGTTCTGGATTTTTGTGACATGGCAGGGTGAATAGAATTGGCAATACTGTGTTGTATATCTAAAAATAGCCAGATGAGAGGATCTCAAATGTTCTCATCATAAAGGAACAATTAACATTTAAGTGGATGAGTATATGTTGCAATCAGCTTCTCCTGGCTGGCACAAAGAGCCTGACTAAAAACTTTGGGATGAAAAATAAATATTTTGGCTTACACACTCAAGGGGAAACTTGGGAAAACAATGGCGTAAGCAGAGGCTGGACATCACCTCCTGGCCAACATCAGTTGGAGAACAGCAGCGAAAGAGTGTGCTAAGCACTGGGAAGGGGTCTCTGGCTATAGCATCCATAAGCCTGCCACTCACAATACACTGCCTCCAGGAGGCTCTGATTCCCAAATCACCAGTGGCTGTGGATCAAGCCTTCAGAGCACACATGTTTAAGGAGGACACCTGAATCCAACCACCAAAGTATGCTAAATATCCAAGTTTACCATGTACATGAAAGCCCACATTGTACCCCATAAATACGTAGAGGTAGCTGTCAATCAGAAAGAAGCAAGAAGGAGAGAGAAAGGGAGGGCAGAGAGAGGGAGGGCACAGGGAGTGATGATGAATGTCTGGAGACTATTTATGGTCATAAGAGAAAACCTATGAAAGGCTTGGAAATTTGCAGAGTGACCCTTGGGGTCTTCAAGAGGAGAGCTTGGTGTTGTGTGCGGATGTCTGGGACACTGGGTCCTATGGGCACACCTATTGACCTGCCTTGGATTATCTAGACTATTCTAAAACCTTCTAGGGAACGAGGTTAAACTGTAGAAAGGTGATAAAACAAATGTTTCCTCCACAGCAGTGCACATGGATTTTGTTAGTAAAGATCATAAGTCTCTATAGGTAAAGTTCTCATTTAAAGAGCTTTTAACCTTTTATTGGTTCATTTATTAATTAAAGAATAAATAAAATATTTGATGCATTTAAATTTCTTTAATATGTCACTGGATTATTGTCTGTGTGCTAGCATTGATGTCCACTGATGTCTGACAAAGGCCTGAGTACTTATCGTGCTTTACTGTATTTTCTGATACTTTAACATCTGGGTATGACTAGCCTTGGAGAAGCTGTCCCTTCTGAAGGTAGTCAATGCCTGAAGTATGGGCTGGAGAGATTGCTCAGTAGTTAAGGTGCTTGTCTACAAAGCCCGAGAGGCCAGGTTCCTTTCCCCAGTACCCACGTAAAGTCAGATGCACAGAGTGGCACATGTGTCTGGAGTTTGTTTGCAGTGGCTAGAGGCCCTGGTGTTCCCATATTCTCTCTCTCTCTTCTTGCAAATAATATAAAATTAATTAATTAATTAAAAAATATGTGATAGACTGAGTTGTGTGCCCTTAAAATCTTGATGCCGATGCCCTAACTCCAATTAGATGCTGTTTGGAGATGGGTCTTGGGGAGGTGAAGGTGATGAGATGAGCTCAGAAGAGCAGGGCCCTGAGCTGGAAGGACTGGTGTTCTTTTAAAAGACAGAAGAGCCTCCTTCCTCCCTCCCCTTCCTCTCTCTCCATCTTTTCTCTCTTCCTCCCTATGCCCTCAGCAAGCACAGTGACAGGACAGCTCTCTGCAAACCAGGAAGAACCTCAGTAGAAACTGCCTCTTCACCTTGACCATGGGCTTCTGCTGCACCTTGACCATGGACTTCTGCACTCTAGCACTGAGAAAAAATCAGTTTCCCTCGTTTCCACCATGTACTCATGTTATAACAGGTGCCTCCCAACCCCTGCATGCCGCCAGCCTCAGGTGTCATCTATCTGCATTTCAGCACCTAGCTGTGCCCATGATGGTCACAAATGTGTGCTGAGTAGCAATGGACACCAAGGCAGCTCAAGGTGGCTGGTCTCAGAGGACAGGGTGGCCCTACCTCTGGCACCTGCAGGCAGCGGACAAGAGCATTCACCACCACAGAAGGATGGGTGGTGGCCTTCTCTGTGATTATCACCGAGGCCAGGGTCTTCCGCATGTCCACACCTAACTCTGTGATGTCCGTCTTTGCTGACTCGCTGTCCATGATGTTTAAGAGGTTGGTGACTTGTTGGAAGGTCCCTGATACAGAGATGGCACAGGTGTGATGTTGAGGTATTCCAGTGTCCCAAGCCTCGTCTACACCTGCACAGTGTCCGCTTCACCTGTGGCTTCTTGCCCAATGGTGAGACTTGGGCTGGCACTGCCTTGAGGGAGGGAGTGGCCCGGAGAGGTAGCAATGCAAGGCTGTGAGCGTCTACTTACCATCATCCTCTGGTTCTGGAAGGTCCAAGTTGTCTGTTTCCTCCATCACATCTTCAGTCAAGTCAGAGGCTGCTTCGGCCATGTCATCAAGCTCCTTTTGGGTTGATGAAATTTGTAAAATATTCAGTGTGGTTCAATGGTTCACACCTTCACTTATCTTCCCACCCCAGTGTGACAGCGTGTGTTTCATTCTAACTAACACAGTAAGGCAAAGGAGAAAGGACGTCCCACCTCATCCTCGTCTGGAACACATTAAACATCAATACTTGTGCAAAGCACCTCCCTTGAGTAGGTTACATGTTGGCAGAGGTGACAGGAAGTCACCTTCATGAGGACCTCATTCACGTAAGACTCTGTCTTCACAGATGGAAGACACTCTGCTTGAAAAGGAAGCTGCCGCACAGAAAGCTGTCTGTTTATGGGGGGTGTGTGGTCAGGTTCTGGGGGATTCAATCCTGTAGCCACAAGAAACTGAATTCTTCCACTAATCATGTCCTTGGAAGAAACTTTTGAGCTCTATAAAGGAATACAGCCCAGTCCCTCTAAGACCCTGAACAAAGAACCCACCAAGTAACATCTCCTTTCTTCCACCACAGAAACTTAGGTAATACACGGTGTTCTTTTAAGCCACTACGTTAAGAGGTTGGTTAACTCAACTATGTTTAAGAGGTTGGTGACTTGTTGGAAGGTACCTGATAATTTGTTACACAGGAACAGGTTAACTAATACACTTGGTTCAGAAGGGCCCATTCTTCTTTTGCAGGCACTGAACATTGACAACTACTGAACTGTTCTCTTCCTTCATTTCAAGGGCTCTTCTACCTCCATGGCTTCTTAAGATATCCAGGGGAAGATGAAAACTCCTAGATCCTCCCTCCTCCTGCTCAGGTTCCTCCATCCTCAAATCTGTCTTGGGCTTTTTACCACCCTGTGCCTCCTCATTTCATTTCATGAAATCCTCTCAAGAGCTACTCTGGGCCCTAAACACTAACCTTTTTTCAGAGTCTTCTTGTGGGTAGAGCAAAATTATACCATGAGAAAAATCTCTGCTCTATGTCTAATACATATCAAAAGAAATATGAGCAACAGTGAAGCCCATTGTTCAAGTAAGACAGCCAGGCTGCTCCATGATAATCTTCGTAAAGAAGGGGGCTCCTGCCAGGGCAGGAGGTTTCATCAGAACCACCACAGTTAGATCCCACACCCTTGGAACTCTGAGATCCAACTGCCTCCCTAAGCCCATATCAACCAGGGTGTGAGGGGTGCTGGGGACTGGGATTAAAGCTCCATATTGTGTTGCCATTAAACATTTCTCTATCCACAGGTGTATGCTGATGTACGGTGGCCTGTTGGGGAATGGGAAATGGGAGTAGAGGTGACTCATAACCAACTCCTAAAGGGGTGGAGCCCAGGATGGTCAGAGCAGCTGGGAGAGAGGAAGGGATGATGTTGAGGTCATGGGAAAGGACTCTTCAGAGGCATGGGGGAGGGGTGGGTCATTCACAGGCAGGATGGGGAGGTATGCTCCCACTAGCAGGATACTTAGAAGATAAGGAACTACAAAACCAGACAGAGAAGTGGATACCCTCCTTCCCTAAATAAAAAGTGGGCCTCAAAGCATCTTCCTATCATTTGCAGCTCAGAGAGATGGTCCAGATCAATGGTTTATATAGTAACAATACACCAGCTTTGGTGAAACCTTCCATGTGTTATAGGACACAGAAGGAGATGTGGAGATTTGTGAGGTTTCCTGGTTAAATTCAACTTTGTTTACTCATGCTGCCTTGCAGAAGGTCCTATACCTCAGCTTGGTCACCTCTCACTTCAGGGATTCATTGTTCACAGTAGCATCTGTGAGACCATAAATAAAAAGGAATGTGAGGCCATAAAAATTAATAGACGTTGTACTGAATTTCTCCCCCAACATAGTTACTCAATGACTTAAGGGCAAACAGCAGATGACCAGGGATTATCCTCCATAGCCAGAGGTTATCCTACAGGAGGGAAACAGATCAGCAAACACAGGGTTCAGGTCGTCTGGTTATTTTATCAATACAGGTCTATGGCCCAAAGTTCTCAGATGAGGCAACAGAGAACCAATCACTTTGGACCACATCAACCTCATGAATTAGCCAATCACCTGGCATAGTTTGTTTCTGCCAATGGGCTGCACTAATCATTTTAAAAGAATGCCTTATGATTTACCCACCATGTGATATGATTTGCTGTGACATGCTATGATGTAATTCAAATCTCCCGCTCTGTGGTTTTATGCTTTTAAAGGACCCTGCAAGCTCAGCTCAAGGTCACCTTCTCACTAGAGGGTTGGCCCCTATATGCTGGTATGTTGTCTTGAGAAATAAATGTTCTTGCTTTTGCATACGTGAGTGGTGGTCTTCACTGAGACGATTTGTGGACCCTAACACACCCATTTCTACTTCATGGAACTTGGATGGTTAGAAAATGAGTTTCTACTCTTCACACAAACACATCTTTCCCATAAAATTCCTGCCTTATTGAAATTCTGTTCTGTGGAGACACAAAATAAGAGTTTTCATGTGCCCCTTTCCATGACCACCTGTCCCTCCCCAAGGTGCCTTCACTTCACCTTCAAAGATCACTCAAATCACGTGACTGCAGATCAGACAATAACATGTTGAGTGCAGGCCGACTGAGTGTAGCAAACCATGCTCTCCATTCCTGAGGTGAGTGATGGGTGGGAATCCTGGGCCTTTTACAAAATTCAAAGGACCCACAGTCTTTACCAACTTTAAGGCTGTTCCAAAGTCCCAAGTCTCATCTGAGATTTAAGATCGGCTCTTAACTGTGAATCCTATAAAATCTAAGCAAGTTTAACTTGCTGGCACAGGGATGTCTTTAGGTTTCTGAAGCTGCTATTGTCAACACATTAGCACTCCTAAAGAAAATGGCCCAGCAGCTTTACATTAAAACAATGGAAATAATGCCTGAGGTGTTTCCACCCAGGAAGGACCAAATGATAGACTGTACAAACTCTTTTGAAAAGAGATAGATGGAAGGAAGCAATCTGCTCTTCAAGGTTTATTTCATCTCTGAGTTAACAACATGGCTGTGTCCGGCAATCTGGTATTGCTTTTGGAAGCATGAGAAATGCATGCATGGAGTGGGTTATGAAGTGCACATGGTTCCAGGGTGTGAAGTCCCTGACAGGCTAGTGAAGCCTTTGGAAGATGGACTGTGATTTGCATGGAGACCTGAAGATGTTTTGGATATACCAGGACTGTGCAAGGACTACCATAGAGTGCTTGTTGGTTAAGTTTTCCCCAGCTATTCAGCCAAGCTGGAGGGGCAGTGTAAGATTCAGTAATGACCAAGACCACACAAGACCACTCTGAGGCAAAGTAGAAGCTTATTCTGGAAAAGAGATAAGCTGTCAGGCTGTCTCTCAAGAGTGGAGTACAGCCATACTGATTTTGTAAGAATTGGGTTTTATAGGACCCTTTCTTGGAGCAAACCGGAATATGAGCGTGAGCTTACTGCCCCCTCCCCTGTATTCCTTGTTACCTTCTGCAGACATTCGTTTGCCACAGATGGCCAGTCACATAGCATGAGGGAGAAACTACCAGAGCTTTGAAGTTCTGTGAGACAAAAGAAGTATTTGCTTTAACTGTGATAAGGAAGTTAGGAAAAGATGAGGCTGGAGAATACCTGGGGAGAATTATCTGAACTTCTCTGGAACCCATTGTAAATGTGTGAGTTGCTAGGTGCTTGTAATTTATATGTCTAATGTCACGCACATCTCGGTGCCCTACTATAAAATCCCTTTGTAACCGAGGTTCTGGGCCAAGACTTTTCTACGCTTGGACCGCCCTGGTGTAAAAATGAACTCCCCTCTCCTCTTGCTGAAATGGCTCTGTCTTTTGTCACTGGGTATTTCTATAACATTTTAGAGGCCCCAGCAAGATTGGACAGCCTATCCCATTTGTTGGGTAAAACGGAGCCACCACTCTGGGCCCTGCAGCCTGCTGAGGCCATTGGAAACAGAGAAGTGCACCCCCCCCACATGATTCCCAGTTTTCCTTTCCAGGAGGCCGAAAGAGCACTGTGGAGCCCCAGGCTGGGACCACCAAATGGCAGAGAGAGATGGGAGTCTGAAGTGGCCATCTGAACTAGGTAGGACCCCTGGTGTAGCCAGAAAGGGTGTTGATAAGGGCCTGATCCCCCGCAGGGTGGGAAGCTGCTCTCAAAGTGTCCCAAGGAGGCAGCAACCCCCTACCGTCTGAGACTGAAGTGATTCCAGCTGCCTGATCACTGGCTAGCTAGGATTTTAGTGGGAATTAACTAGGGGACAAAACTTTTTAAACTCTGAGTGATTGTGTTTGAATAGGAGAGTGGCTGCAGGCTCCACACCCGAGCTGGGGGTCCGGCAGAGTCTAAGGAGTTTGATTGGGTCCCAACCTGCAGTTCTGCTGGAGTTGTTTCACCTAAACGGGTACTCAGTCACCTGACTACAGGAGACTGACTGGTAAGGGGATTGTACGTACTGCTCTTACTGGTAAGACTCCTCAAGTCATGTCCAACCACCAGTGTGGGGAGAACACATGGGAGAGGTCTTAACAGAATCTATGTTGTTCAGCTAAACAAGCAGGAAAAGCAAAGATCTTGAGAAGGAAAGGTTCACGTGGAAGAGAAATCCAGCCATTAGGCTGCAGTGTGGGGCTGGAGAAATCTTACCAGTCCCTAGAGAGTCAGAGGTCCTTCTTCTAGGCCATGTGGGTGAGGAAGAGACTGGGCTTTGTTTCAGTGACCTTTTTAAAATTTCCACCAGGAAAGTCAGAGAGATAGCTGATTGGTCTATACCTGACCAATCAGTCTTAGCATCTAGGTTTGAGCTCTGGCTAGAGACACCTCCCACTCAAGAGGAGAGGTCTATGGAGCTTGCCTGAAACTCACATTTGGACACAGCATGTAAATGTGAACTGAGAAGCAGAATGAGTGTGTCATCAGTTGGTATATAACAAACTACCTTAAAACTAAATGTCTGAAAGCAACCATTATTGTCACAAGCCTGTGAGTTGATCTCACCTGGGCCACGAGTGTCTGGCCAAGCACATCTAGAGTCACTCATGAATGTGAGTTGTGAGTTTAGTCAATGGACAGCTGGCTGGGGGGGGGGTAGAGCCTGAGGGAGGGGTGACTGAGGTGACACACAGCAGGCAGTCCCAAAGAGTGCAGTGAAGCCTGATGGCCTTGGAGAGCTGATGCTTGGAACCAGCACCCATTGCCTCCATCACTCAAGGCAAGTTACAAACTAAATCAGAGGTAGAGAAATAGAAACAGCACCGTGAGAAGAAGAGTTACAAAATCATATTGTCAGGGAAGATTGGACATGGCTAGTGAGTTTAAAAGAACAGTGAGATCTGTGAACACAAGATTTGGATAAGCTAAAAGGATTGGGAAGGCTTTCTGCTAGTCCTTTGTTTATGCCTATGGGAGAGGTATCTGTACTTCCAGAAACCATTATAAACCAAATGCAACTTGTGACTCCCTGCCACTTGACCTGTGAATACTGCAAGCTTTGATCAAGAAAGGGAGGTAGGAGAGGAGGTAAGAACCCAGGCTTATCTGCAGTTCTCCAGAACCCATTTTAAACTTGCCACTCTCTTGGGTTCTAACTGATTTGTTAATTTGCATGTGTGATCTCTGTACCCAGCTATAAAATCTTTTATCAACTGGTGTTGGGGCCAATGCCTCTTCTTAGCTGCCTCACGTATTTCCTTATAGTAACATGAAGCTGACTTAAAGAGAACATTGGTACCAGGAGTGAGATCATTATTACAATTTCATGTGAAGTTGTGGAAGAACTGTTAGAATTGGTTAATGGAAAAAGCTTAAAAGAATCAGAGTACCATCCTAGAGGCCTAGAATCCAACAAAAAAAAAATTATGGGTAACTTTGATGAGGGTAGACAAGACCAGAATGCTGATATAAATGAGGACAGGCAAAGCTGTCTGGATGATGTTGTAGATGGACATGACGAAGGATTCCATTGGAATTGGAGAAAGGACCTTCTGTATTACCAGGGGAAATGATTTGGCTATATTTTGCCATCAGACTTTGGGGAAAATCCAATTTAAAAAATGGCAGATGAAATTATTCGGTGGAGAAGATTTCAAAACAGCAAAGCACTGAGGCTGTGGCATGGATGCTTTTAGCTGCTCTTAGCCAAATTTACAGTGAGACTCAGGATCAAAAAGCATCAGAGCAGAAAGATTGACAAAGACACAGCCTGGCCAGAAGGGTGTGAGAATGGAAAACTCCCACAAATGACATAAATGTCAGTAAAAGAAACCAAATGAATCATAAAACACAAGAACAGTGTCTCAAGGGCATCTGAAACCTGCAAGGCCACCACTCTCACTCATCACAGGCGCAGAGGTACAGAAAGGGAAGTTTGTGACAAAGCCTTAGACTCAAGGAACTCTGTGTGCCCAGGACTGCTCAGAATCCATTTCTCTAGATTCACTCAGGCTCCTTTCCATGTTGGCTGGTGACCAGACCTTGGGTATCACCCACAAGATGCTGAATTTGCAGACACAGCATGCAGCAGTAATGGGGTCATGGCAGCCTCTACTGACAGTCCTGGCAAAGCTTTGGGAGCCAGCAGAGCTGGGTTGTAGCACATATGGGGAGACATGTCGTGAAGTTGGAGCCTAAGTGGAAGGGAGAGACACCAGTGCATGAGCACATGCAACACCAGTCTGCAACCAGCCTGAGAGGGAAGCCAGCAAAGTCAAAGAGGTGGGGTTTCTATGGCTATGTGAGCCCTCATTCCACAGTGTTCCCCAGATGCCAGACAAGCACTATGGATTTATGTCTGCCATGATGGGTGCTATTCTTGCTTTGGAATGATGCTTCCTTGTCATTTCCATGTTCCTTCCCTTTTGGAATAGACAGGTTAACTGCCATTGTATCTCGTATGTGGATTGTTTTGTGACTTTTACAGAGAATCACAAGTGACTGCCTTGAGTCTCAGATGAGAACTTGGACTTGGGACTGATGAGCAATGCTGGAACAGATTGATGTCTACACCAGATGTGGGGATCTAGGGATAAAAATAACCTGTTTCTTCATTATGAGATGGGGCCAGGGTCAGAAGATCTGGGACTTCCTCCAGAGGTCATGTGATAAAGGGCTGGTCACCAGGGTGGTACTATAGAGAAGTAGTGGGACCTTTTGGAGGTAAAGATTTACTGACAGGTCTTAGCTCTCTGATGGGTGGTGTTGTCATTAATGGGGATTTGGTACTACAGACCAAATTTCTCTTTCTGTTTCTGGTTCAAGGTTTAATTACTTATTTGCAAATGCATACACCCCTGTCATGGTGTGCTATCTACTACCCTCACTGCCTTTGAACTTCTGAGCTAAATAAACCTTTTCTCTTTATAAGCTACATGCCTGAGGTGTTTCATCCTATGAATGCCAAACTGACCAATATAGAATGTTTAAAAAAAACCCTCTAGGTATATCTGATAGCAGCAATATTTTATAAGCATGTGTATTTTAGCTCTGTTACACCTGAGCTAAATCAACTTATAAGAGTAAAGGTTTATTTTGGTCCACACTTATAGAAGGTTCTGTTCCTACTCATCTGGTGAGAATAAGTCTGCTTACCTCATATAACAGGAAAGCAAGAGAAAGAGGGGGAGGGGCTGGGGCCTGATATCCCTGTCAAGGGTGTTGCAGTGGCCTAACTGTCTCCCACTGGATCACACCTCTTAATGGTCACACCACCTCCCTGTAGCACTATGGGCTGAGGACCAAGCCATCGACAAATGGACTGTTGGGGACATTCAGGATCCCGGTGGCTGGAGCAGCTGTGGTTACAGCTGACTCTTCTTTTCTTCTGTGTGTAAGTATGCACAGATAGTGCACACGTGTGTGTGTGTGTGTGTGTGTGTGTGTGTGCATGTGAATCTCTCTGTCTTTCAAACTTTATATCATAATCACACATTCCTTTCTTGTAGGACCCAGCCTGGCTCTATATCTGAGAGCTAAGTTTTAATATGCATCCGGATGAGAGTCCGGAGCATGGTAGCTCATGCCTTTGTTCCTAGCACACCTGTGCCCCCCAGGAGGCAGGGGGGATGGCTGACAGCCCTAAATCCTGTTTATAAGTGCTAATAGGTTTTACTCCTGCTGGCTGAGTTTCCATACCTGTGTTCCTGTTTACTGAGCCCTTTGTGTAAAAGATAAGGCAATGCAACCCATCCCTAGATTGTATATAAGGTTGGATGCGAAAATAAAGTTTTGAGATCTGCTTGGACCCTTCTCCCGGCTGCGTGTGATTGTCCAGTCGCTGCGCTCACCTTTTCTCGATTGAGCCAGGTCTCCTGCTGGCCAGAGAGACAGGCTCATTTAGCAGGGGGCCAGGGACCCGTGTGGGCAATAACCGACATCTGGAGAAGTACCCGACACTTTCTAAATTAGAGAATGCAGTTTGACAGCCAATAAATGCAACACAAATAAGGAGGAAAAAGCAAGCAATAAAATTTATATGGATTTATTAATAAGCTCTTGGCTGAGGGAAGCACTATAGAAAATACTCTTGTCGGCAGGATACTATGGTTTGTATCAGACCCCTTTCACACAAGCAATGATCACCCTCTCAGGCACACCGCCCACCAGTTTTCTCTCATTTTTTTTCTCCTCAAGGTCAGAAATCATACATGGTCCTCAAGGACTCCAGGCATTCATTCATATCAAGTACACCCCAAAGACACAGAGGTTTCTTCTTGAAATGCAGAGTAACACAAGAAAACATGAACACAAATTTGGAAGGTCCGTTGATCAGGGAGGGACTGACCACAATGTTTTAAGAAACCAGATGTTGAAACCATCAGGGTGCAGGGGTGGGGGTGGGGGCTGTGGGACTATGTCTTGTGCTCCCCAAAGGTCACATCTTCAAATAAGAAAGTGAACAGAGCACCCACCTTCTCTGTAAGTCACTGACAGGTGACTAAGTTTGGCTGGATTAAAGACACTGGGGAAGGGGGATGCATTGGCAAACAATGGTTCCCATACATGTGACCAACAATTAAGACTTTTTTAAAATGTCTTGGGTGTCTTGTAGAAAATAAATTTCCCAATAAGAATGGAATGAATTTAACACTGATTCTGTTTTCAAGTTTCCAACTAATTGGAGAAGGGATCCTAACTTCCCCTGACATCCCACCCATTTCTCAATGGGCCTTGGATTTGTGAGATTTCTTAACTCGTCCCTGTCCCTTTTTCCCAAAACATTTATGGCAAGCGTAGGCAAAACATTTGAAGATGATGAAGACCACTACCAGCACGATGGCTAGGAGGAAGCCGATCACATCCAGAGAGTGGTACTGGTACCAGGTGAGGTCATGGGCTGCAGGGCGCAAGTGTGCCGCCCCCTTGTGCCTCATCACAAACTCCACCCAGAACACAGCCAGGTCCAGAGGCTCTATGGGACGGTCCTTGTGGAGGCTGGACAGGCGCATGATGTTCTCCTTGTAGCTAAAGACAGAGAGGTTATTAACATTAGTGTTCATGACACCCGGGCAATGGACAGCCCTACCTCTAGGCTTGCCTCCAATGAGGAATGCTGCCAGTCTCTTTAACCTTGGAAGAGATATATGTGTTTCTATAATGACCAAAAAAGAACTAACTCTCTCTCTCTGTTCTTTTTTTCTTTTTTTTTCTTTCTTTTTTTTTTAAAGAGGAGGACCAGGCGTGGCGGCACACACTTTTCATCATAGCACTCTGGAGGCAGAGGCAGAACACTGTGAGTTTGAGGCTAGCCTGGGACTACAGAGTGAGTTCCAGCCTGGGCTAGAGTGAAGCCCTACCATGAAAAATCAAAACCATAACCAAACCAAAAAAGAAAGAAGAGAGAAAGGAAGGAAGGAAGGAATAAGAAAGAAAGAAAGAAAAGAAAGAAAGAAAGAAAAAGAAGAAAGAGGAGAGGAGAGTCTGGGGAGATGGCTCAGTGGGTAAGTGTACTTGCTATGCCAGCATAAGACCTGAGTTCAATCCCCAGCACCACCCACATAAGAAGCCAGCCCTGGCCACACACACCTGTGATCCTAGCACTGAGGGGAAAGAGAAAGAAGGGTTGCTGGGACTGGCTGGTCAGTCAGGCAAACTGAAAAACAGGTTCAATGAGAGAAGGAAATAAGGCAGACGAGTGATCCTCCAGATCATCCTGCTCTGGCCTCTGCACACACATGTGCATAGACCACACACATACCACAAAGGGAAAGGAGGAGGGAGGGTGGAAACCTAAAAACTCGATTACAAGTACAATTTTATGACCATATAAACCGTGCTTCCTATTTTCTTCTTTGCTTTTCAGTGACATCTTTGTAGGGAGTTAGATTAGATTCTATTTATAGAAAATTAAGGAAATAAAAATTTTGCAAAAATATTGTTATTATTGTATTTTATGGTAAAAGACATAATTAGATTTTCTCCATAATAAAATGAAGAAAGTAACAATTCATGTTAGAAATAATGCATATGGGCTGGGGAGATAGCTCAATGGCGAAAGGCACTTGTTTGCAAAGCCTGCCAGCCCAGGTTTGATTTGCCCAGTGCCCATGTAAAGCCAGATGCACATGCGTCTGGAGTTCATTTGTAGTGACTGGAAGCCCATGTCTCCCATTATCTCTGTCTGCCTCTTTCTCTCTCACACTCTCTCAAGCAAATAAATAAATAATTTTTAAAGTAAAAAAAAAATTCATGTCTCCCATTTGCAGTTGGGGACAATCACATCTGACCAAAGGAAAAGGCCTTGTCACGTGCCAAGCAAGGTAACAGCAAATTTTCCTTCAATCCATCAAGTGCTGGATTCAAACCCAGGCGATCTATGCAGCTGCTAATGCAAAATGGGTTCCCGTTTGTCCTGGACAGAGCGGATGGTGGAGTTGGAATAACTTAAATCCAGAATGGATGAGGACTGAAGAAAAGAAGAAAAAGAATAGGGAAGAGAAATTGAAAAACAAGACATTCAGGATTACTGATGATGAATGTGGTCCTTAAACATATCTGCATCTGTATTTACATTAAACATATACGCTGTTGCGATTACATTAAACATATCTGGGGCTGGGGAGATTGTATTTTATAAAGCCCAGGCCGGCTTTGAACTGCTGATCATCCTGTCTCAGCCTCCCAAATGCTGAAATCATAGCAGTGAAACTGGTTTTGTGGCTAAGAAGAGATTGTATTTTATTGTAAAGGAAGGACATAAGTATATTTTCTCCATAGTTAAATGAAGAAAGGAACAATTCATGCATATGGGCTGGGGAGATATCTCAGCAGTTAAAGGCACTTGCTAGCAAAGCATGCCATCCCAGGTTCGATTCCCCAGTTGCACAAAGTGACACATGCATCTGGAGTTCATTTACAGTGGCAAGAGGACAACCACACGTAGTGTTCTGTCTTTCTCCCTTACTCACCTTTTGTCATTGATGACGGCTTTCAGGGCATTTTCTAAGTCATCAGCTGTCATCTCAAGGACGTTTAAGGCCACACCAGCTCCCCGGGTCTCCATGCGTTTAGCATTGTCCATCTGATCACCGAACAAGGGCATCATCACCATGGGAACAGCGTTGCAGATCCCCTCATAAATGCCGTGGGAGCCAGAGTGTGTGATAAATGCTCGAGTCTTCGGATGGCCTGAGAAGCAAAGCAGGAGACACGCTGAGGGTCAGGCCACTGAGATTCCCAGCCTGACAATGTCTGGATTCTGACAACCTCCCTGAGGACCCTGGTGTCCACATGGGTTGCATATCCCATGAACAAAAAGCAGTGTGAGATGTTTACACCAGCTATGCCTAAGCCATTTTTTTCTTTTGTTTATTTTATTTTATTTTTGGTCTTGTTGAGAAAGTGTCTCACATCAGCCCAGGCTGGCATGAAATTTATTCTTTCGCTCCAAGCTTGACCTTGAACTCACCTCAGACTCCCAAGTGCTGGGATTAAGGGTGTGTACCACCATGCTTGGCATGTATATGTGTGTGAGCATGTTCATGCCCATGGGTGCATATTCATTTTTTGCATGTGTATGTGTGTGTGCATGTTCATATCTGTGGGTGCATATTCATGTATGTGTACATGCATGTAGAGGCCAGAGGTTGGCTTTCTCGGTTGCTCTCCATTTTATTTTTGGGACAGGAACTCTTGCTGAACACCTAGACTAGATAGCCAGTGAGCCCATGGGATTCCCTGTCTCTGCCTCCCCAGCTCTACGTCAGCACCACCATGCCTGATGTTTATGTGGGTCCTGGGGATACAAACTCAGGTCCTCATCCTTGTGTGGCAAACACTTTGCTTTACCCACTAAGCCATCCCACCATCTCTCCAGTACCCCTAAAGCATTTTCTTAATTTGACCCAACCTACCAAGAAGATCATTTTGGGGTAGCCACTTGACAAGTATTGTATTCTTTGCAAGGTTTGATGGTCGAGTTCCGGTGTAGCGCCACAGGACCTTAGAGAGATAAAAGGTACAAGTTTTAGCAAAAGATTTTTTTAGAAGCAAATCTACAAAAGTAACAGAAAGGTGAGTCCAATGAATGAGAAGAACATACATGACCCCTGCGTGGTGGAAGCTTAGTGGCCAAGAAGGCTTTTGGAACTGGAACCTTTCTGAATCTTGTGCTCAAGGCTTGGTGACAGGTGGCATATCACACGTGTGTTGTTTTTCTTGCTCTTGCACTTCAAGGGGATGTTTATGTAACAAAGTAAGTGGATGCAAGACTAGCCATGAATGAGCACATGAATGAGATCCCTGTCCTAACCAATGCTGTTGGAGAAACAGTCTTATTTAATGTGAGGAAACAATGCCATGTTTCTTTTTTTAACTAAGTTCTCCCTAATATTTTTGAGTTTTCTAGAAAAAACAATGAGACTTCTGAGTGAAGCAGACCATGGTGTAAAAGTATTTCGTCAAATTATCAAAGAAGAAGAGGAGAGGATGGAAGAAGGGGTGGAGGAAGACAAAGAGGATGTGACAAAAGAGTCCCAAATCTAAATTTCCACTTGACCAAATTCATTTAGATCCTAGCAGTCTGAAGCTAGAACTCTTGTGAAAATAGATATGGAGGAGTTGTGTAGAATGTACCTTACCGTTTGAGGAATTCTGCCCAAAGCCTCAGCAATTTCCATGGCTTTCTTCTCCGGAATCTCTGAGACCATGGATCCCAAGGAGAAAACCACAATTCCATGCTCTCCAGATGCATTAATGTAGGCTTCAAATTCCTAAAGCGGGAAGAGATATTTCCAATTCACTTTTGTCC
The DNA here is from genome assembly GCA_004024765.1 of Zapus hudsonius. Taxonomy (NCBI): domain Eukaryota; kingdom Metazoa; phylum Chordata; class Mammalia; order Rodentia; family Dipodidae; genus Zapus; species Zapus hudsonius. The sequence goes on from PVHP010003565.1 coordinate 46,767, forward strand.
ACATATCACGTTGTAGCTACATGTATCTAACTCATATTTTGATGTATGTAGTGTGGTGGCACATGCCTTTAATCTCAGCGTTCAGGAGGCAGAGTTAGGAGGATCGATGTAAGTTCAAGGCCAACCTGGGACTCCAGAGTGAGTTCCAGGTCAGCCTGAGCTAGAGCAAGACCCTACCTCAAAAAAACAAAAACAAAAAAGTGAGTAAAGGTATGTGTCAAATAGACAAAAATTCTACTGTGTGAGGTTCATGGCATCTCCCTCTCTTTAACCGCTTTCCCAAAAAGAAAGATTTCCTGCTTAGAGGGTTACCTGTGGGGTTTCCTTGAGATACGGAATCCAGATAAAGGGCCAAAGTCCCAGGGGCAAGTATAGATAACACACATACATGTGCATACACATGACTGTACATGTGCACACAACACATATTCATATATACACATCCGTATGTACACTCACACACAGATACCAAGCAGCATGGCAATTCTCAGCCACTGTAGATTACTAATGAGCTAATTAACACCCGAGAGTCTCCCTGAGGGTTTTAGATGTTTGCAATGAATGTGGAGACTATTAAAGTGCCGTGGTAGGTCAGTCACAACTGAAGAGTTCCTGAAACATGGTACTTTCAATACAAAAACCTAAACAGTTCTGGACAAACCAGGACCTGTGGTCCCTCTACATGTGAGCTATAGGAGACCCAACAGGGCTCAGCATTTATGACTTGAGTCTTGGCTTCTGCCTTCCCAGCGGCACATCCCTCCCCCATAGGCCAGCTCTTGCAGTCCTCCAACCCTTCACAGCCTAGACCTCATCCAACCGGGCCCATCTGAAAAGTCAGAGAAGCCAGCCCAGGTCTCTTTCCCCCACCCCCTGCATTTTGGATCTGTGGCACGTACAATCAGAAGACGGTTTTTCCAAAGTGCTGGGTCCTCCCACCCAGTATTGCATCGTGGTCCTCTCCTCCTCTCCCCACCCACTTCTTTCGTGAGGGCAGGCAGCTCACTCCCTAGTGACCTTCTCTCTCCCTACTGCCCGATGGCACACAGAGGACCAACCCTAGGACCTTTATTCCTTCAGGCCACATTGAATTCCACCTGTAAAGGGCCCAATCTAGTTTCCCCTCCCCCCTGCCGTCACCCAACCTCTTGGCAACCAAGTCTATGTGATTAACACAAAATCAAATCTGCAGGTCAATAAACATTGACAGATTGCAGGGTTTAACTAAACCCTGACTGGCACGCAAGCTTGTGTACAGAGAACAACAGAGCAAGCCACAGAGATCGTGGCAGGGTGGTCAATGCCTCACACGCTGTATCGAGTAAAGGTGAAATCCTTTCTACTTGGCACAACTTATCCTAAACTTTGCCCCAACATCACAGTTCCTGGTACATCGAACAGTGAAGCAACATGCTAATTGCAAATAAACCTCGATGCCCAACTTGTTCTGTTCTAAACAGACTGAGTGCCCCATGCAAGGACCTCCCCACTCCAAGGATTCCTCACTCAAACAGGTGAGATCTTTAGAATTGTTCCTGCATGTACCGCTTTTAGTTCCAAGCTGTTCCATTGACACTTCCCAAACATATTCTTTGTTTTAAATTTGTCTACTGTGATTTATTATTTAGCTAAGTCTTTCTTTGATGATTTAAAAGTTATGACTAATATATCACACTTGAGAATTGCATTTTGGCATATCCTTCAAAAATATTTAAATAATACATCCTAACAACTTTATTTAGCTACATTTTTTTTGTTTTCCCAAACATATTCTGCTTCTCTAGAATCCACGTAAAACAGCCTGGTGGAAGCCTGTCACTTGAACATTTGCAATCCCAGTCAATCGGACATGTTTCTAGACCCTCTACACTCCCCCCACCCCGCCATGGTCTCTTCCCTCCTCGTCTGGAAGTCTCTGGTCTCCTTGAGATTCCACTAACTGTTCTCAGACCTAGCACATATGGTATAGTCTCTGAATTGTCCCTTTCCAAGAAGTCAGCCTCTCACCCAGAGGAATAGTAAGTACCTTCCCTTACCAGAAGATAAGGAAGGCTGCGACATGTAGCTCCCTGTTAGAATGTCTAGAGATTAGAACTTTATCCAAGACCATAAAGTCTCCTGCATGAGACTATAAATTTTAAAGAACAGTTGCATCAGAGTTCATTTTCTAGGGCCCTATTGAGGGCAAGGTGCACACTGCACTTTTGTTCTACAATAGGTATCCCAAACCCAGCATTTAGTTCCTAAGGTATTTACTGTTTGTGGCACCAAGTCAGTTACTACCCATGGAATGAAATGCCTAGGCCATGGTTTTCCAAAATATTAGATGCAAAGAAATAACTCAAGAGACAGTGACACAGACAAAGCTAGGAGACTTGTGAGACAGAAACTGAAGAGAGCTTTCAAAACAACCCCAGCACATTCACTCAGCATATTCCCAAGGGGGACTTTCTTTCTCAAAAGACTGAAAGAACACGACTACGGGAAGGAAGGCCCCATTCACATACACACCTGGGATAATGGCTTTCTCTGATGGCAGTTTATCCCACCAACAAAAATCATATTGGGCATGATGGGTCTGGGGAAATCCCACGAAAAATCATTTCTCACTAGCCAGATAGATGCAGGGCTCAGGAGGTCCTTGACACTCATGTCTTTCTGAAAGATTTCTGAAGCAAGTGATGCATAGGGTTGGTACACCACATTGCACAGGAAGTTCTCTGCCAAGGCCATGAGCGCATTCTTCACTCGCTGCATGAAGGTCATGCGATCTGGGTTGAAGGTCAAAGCCCTGGACACATAGGACAGTGGCTTGGGGCACGCGGTAGCTTCAGCATCCAGGCTGCATGGCAAGGAATTCAGGAAGTATATACTAGGCAGAGCCAGGTATTGGGCCACGATGGGGCCACAGGGGAGGAAAGGGTCTGTCAGTACAGCGTCGAAGTGGCTTTTCTCCAGGGAGGCCATGAACTCTGTGTCGCGCAGGAGTTGGGAGCAGCCGGACAGGTGCAGAGCAGCATCGCTTTTGATCTTCTTGTATGTTTTGACCACACGCACCAGGAAAGGCTGCCTCTCAAAGGTACTATGCCCAAGGCTGACAAAACTGGCTTCCAGGTCCTCCCTCTGGAAGGGCACAGAGTATCTCTTCAAGGTGTAAAAGGGCCCTTCTTGTATGTGAATGGAAGCGGCAGGTGCTATGACCACTATTTCATGGCCCCTCTGGTGAAGCTGCTGGATGACCCCCTGCATGCTCAGCCAGTGGCTGCCCTCGATGGGGATCAATAACAGCTTCCCAGCGTGGGACACAGAGGGGCCGAGCACACATAGCAGAAGGCTCAGGAGAAGCAGGTGCGGGCCCTGGAACACGCCAGGCATGGTGCCTCTGCCCTGGTTGCTGCCGGAGGTCTACCAGGACCAGCTCGCAAGATCAAGGAAATTTGTGCATCAAGTTAATGTTTGATTGCATTCCGTGACTAGAGCCAGCAGTCAGTCCAAGAGGACCAGAGGAAGGCTGCTTTTAGAGATGGGGAGGGTGGGGCTTTATTGGGTTTCTCAAGAAGCAACAGCCACTGTTAATCTGGCTGCAATCCTTCCTCCAATCACATTGGAGTGAACACAGAAAGCAAACCATCTCCGGGAGCTGTGGAGTCATTAAATTAGCATTTTCATAGAACACAAGGAGTTAACAGAGAGGAAAAGGATTCACAGTGTGTCAAAGCATATCTGCTTTCCAGAAATAAAACAAGAAGTTTCTTTAAAAGCCCCTTCTTTGGGGGGGGTCATTGTGCTGGAATTCCATTCTGCCCATGGAAACTCCTAAGAATGTCCTGTCCATGGCTCGCTCTGCCTGACCACCTCCAGCACATTTATACTTCTTACTTAGCCAGTCCAGCACAGTGTGAGTCTCAAGGCTACCACAGAGAGCAGCAGAGATGACTCTTTGGTCTCCCCTAGTCCTCGACCAGGAGAGACAGACTCACAGACTGAAGTGATAAACCAGGACCTTAGAGATTGCAGAATGTGCCAGGAAGGAAATAAATGGAGTGGTGTTGGGATAGCAATTCCCATTGCTTAAAAGGGAAGTCCACATTAGCCACTGCACCAAGGTCCCCCCCCATGGGAGAGCTGTGCTCCTTCAGAGAGTGAGAGAATATTCTAAATAGGAAATCAAAATAAACAAGCAAACTAGGCAAGTTCAATTGCATGCAATACACTGATTGGAGGTCTAGGGGACAGCAAGGTGGGTGAACAGAGACAATAAGAACACCTTGTATTTACTGAGCAAGTACTATGAACCAAATATCATCAGGCTGAGTAGTCTGCAACACATTACACACAACCCCATGAAGCTGTTCTGTAGAAGCAGATACTATTTTTCTGAGACTGAGAGAAGCCAAGAGATTTGTCACAGTTAACTAAGTGGCAGAGCAAAGACTCAGGCCCTGGATGTTGGTTCTCAGAGCGCCCGTTCTTAACAACTAACTCTTCACAGTCCTCAGTGGAGCCCCGACAAGCCCTGGGTTGAACTTTATACTTAGAAGTCAGAAAGAACGCTGTGATGCTCATGTCATGACCCAGTTGAAATAAATAGAGAAAGGCAGATGGAAAGATTTTGAGGTCAAGGAGTTCTGAGGCCCTCAGAGACTAGGGGAAGGATCGGGAGGAGGTGTGTAGCTACTGAACAGAAAATATGCCTCCTGAAATGGGGTAACCAAAGTGCAGGCAGAACAACAGAGCCTTGCACCCTTTGGAAGGTGGGGGTGGTCCACTGCTGTCCTACACAATTCCAGGATGAAGGGAAAGATTTTAAGGCTTTGGTGTCCCAGGGGACACAGTGACATGGACTGGTCTCATTTTGGTGTTTCCCTGGGCCATCATCCTTCCTCAGACCTCTAGTTTTACACACACACACACACACACACACACACACACACACACGCACACGCACTGAAACTCTTACCCATGATCCAGCCCTCTTCTAAATAAAAAGAAAATGTAGCAATATCTTTGTTCCTTGTTGTGTCCTTATTTGGAATTCTGAAACTTACCATCCAAGTTAAACTTTAAGATCAATAATTCTCCCAAAGTCCAAATTTCACAAAAGTTCACTGGTATATTATATAGAGCAAAGTGTCTGTAAACACTGGAATGATTTTATAACATTCCCTTCCCAGTCACAAAGAGCCTTGGAGCTGTTTTTTTTTTAAATGATGCTGGAGGTGGAACCCAAGGCCTCATGCAAACATGCAAGTGCTGTGTCACTGAGGTTCACCCCCATATTCCTTGGAGCTTTTGAGGCTCCCATGGACCTGTGAGGTTTGGGAGCCAGGAAATATTCTTTACAACTTTGAATAGAAGGCAATCCACCTTTGTTCTCATGAATAATAAGGAAAACCACTGCAGAGAGGCCCATTACAGCTTCTGGACCCTGAAAACCCACTGCTCATTCCTTCTTTCACCAAGCATTTATGGAGCATCTGAGCTCTATTGTATGCCAAGCATTATGCTAGGTGCCAGAGCCAGAAAACCCAATTGGAAACAGCCCTTCATGTAAGAAGTGGTCCCAGTCAGCAGAGGAGCTTAGAACCATATAGTTATAGAGCTGAATGATGGGGTCTGGTCACTAAGGAAACAGAGTAGGGAAGTGGTGTGGACTTCCTTCTGAGGCGATTGAAGATCTCATCCTGTGTGAACCCATGTGGAGGTCATTTCTTCTGACGCTAAAGCTGGAAGTCAATAGTTCCACCATATGGGACACTTGGCTCCTGTGGGCACATCAGAACAGAGAAGCCTGCTGCTCCATTGTCCTGTGGATCATCTATGGGCCTCCAGGGGAAGTAGGCTATCTTCTGTCTGCCTGGCATCTTGGCAGCATTTGGCTCTGTTCTGCCATCATGCATAGCTGTCATTACCCCTGGATCATACATTAGTACACACTCCTCACAGGCATGGATGCACAGACGATAAGCATTCAGTAAATGTTTCTGTACAGACAGACTTGCTCTCTCTGTGTTCTAGGCTCTATGTCCAAGAAAGTAAACACCAAATCTCTCTTAGACCCAACTGCCACAGTCCTCCTGTTCAGGGTCTCTGCCCCCAGGCTGCTTAGCTTGCCTCCTTGTATCATTACATACACACCCCACCACCACTTCCTTGGTTAATGGCTTCTGACAGACCCCAAGAAAAATCAGACTCCTCAACCCTGTCCTTGGGACTGTGTGTGTGTGTACATGTGTGTGCTTATGCATGTGTGGTAGCCAGAGGTTCATCACTTCCACCTTAGTCTTAGAGACAAGACCTCCCATGGAACCTAGAGCTTACCTATTCAGCTACACTAGTTAGCCAGTAAGCCCCAGGGGTGCCCTGTGTCTCCATCTTCCCAGGACTAAGATTACAGGCTGTGCCACAATTTGGGTTCTGAGGTCCAAACTCAGGTCCTCAGGCTGAGTGACAAGCACTTTACTCAGCCCGTTGGGGCTAATGGACTCCAGATAACCTCATTCCTCTTCTTGAACTCTTTTCTGATTAGTCATCCTCCAATCATTCTGGATCACCATTCCAAAACTTACTTTGTACCTCTTGGAGCTGAACTTTACCCCGAGGTGTCCTACTGTGCCAAGCCTCGGACTCAAGTTCATTGATGTGGCAGGAACTCAAGTGGCATTTTGGTGAGATAATGGTCCTAGATAGACCTAGTGCACTTCTTAATGAACTCTGTAAAGGTTCATTGGTTAATCATTTCCCCCTTAGATCTAAATGCCATTTATCGGCATGTTGTCCCACAATTGATCAAAGCAGGGAATATCGTGCCAAAGGAGAACTAAAAAATGGACAGAACTCAAAGGTCAAGCAATGTCAAAAACAGTGATGATAGAGCAATTTGGGTACAAATAATCAGTGCACCCCGAATTTACCCACAGGGCTAAAACAGCCCTCACTTTTAGGGATTTTTGATTGATGGCATCAACGATTTCAAAGTATTGGCTAGGGAACTCTGAGGATCACCACAAACTTAAAAAATCAAAACTACTTCTTCAACAACAATATTATGTTTGGATGCCATTCTCAAGAGCATATTGTGGAGTTTTCCAGAGACTGCTGCATGTGTGATATCCATGGAGAATGATTGCAGTAGCAGAGATAACTCAGCGCTACTACACCAGGCACTAGAGAAAATGTACACATGCCACACTTCTTGCTGAAATTTTTCTTGACGTGGTCATGTAAGAATTTATGTCCATGTGCGATGGGCCATTACAATGAGAACCAGTGGGTATATCTTTGTTTTTAGCTTTTCATGCAATCCATTTGACATATGGAAAGCAAAGGGGTCCTCAGGCCAAAATGTTTGAGAACCATGACCCTACTACACATTCACTGTCTTTCACTGGGGGGCCACACAAAACTCAGTCCTGTTGCTTTACCCCTTCCCCGGGATGAGGGAAATGTTTGGTTTAAAGCCAACCTTGTGGATGTATGTGTGGAGGGAGTCTTAGCCTATAATTCCAGCAGTCAGGAAGCCGAGACAACAGGGTCTTGAGTTCAAGGGCAGTCTGGGCTACATAGGAATCAGTGAAGAAGGAGGGAGGAGGAGAGAGAAGTCAGAGGAAGGGGGTGGAACCGGATTGACTCCTAGGCTATCCATAACCTCCTACCCCATGGACTAATCCAGTTTGCCCATGAAGGAGGATACCCGGCTGAATGGGGACAGGGAGGAGGGAAATCAGGGAAATGGGGACACCAAAACATTCTTTGCCCATTCAGTGTATCTAACTATGGAAAATAAAGAAAGAAAGAAAGAAAGAAGAAAGAAAGAAAGAAAAAAAAGAAAGAAAAAAAGAAAGGGAGAGAGAAGGAAGGAGGGAGGGAAAGAGGGAGAGAGAGATAAAGAAAAGGAAAAAGGGAAGGAAGGGAAGGAGGGAGGGAGGGAGAGAGAGGAAAGAAAGAAAAAGAAAGAAAGGAAAGGAAGGAAGAAAAAGAAAGAACAAATGAAAGGAAGGAAGGAAGGAAGGAAGGAA
>PVHP010003565.1:54884-77511 GCA_004024765.1 Zapus hudsonius
GGAAGGAAGGGAAGGAAGGGAAGGAAGGGAAGGAAGGGAAGGAAGGGAAGGAAGGGAAGGAAGGAAGGAAGACAGCCAGGGCCGGGACCCTCTCTCTCTCCCCTCTCTCCCCCTCGCTCTGCGCACGACGCGAGGCAGGCAGGTGCCCCCGGAGCGAGGCATTCTGGGAGGCGGGGCTCCAGCCAATGGGCCTCGGCCACGTCACAAGGGCGCGCGGGCGCTGCGGCTCGGCTAGGCTCCGCTCTGGGGCGGTGGCCGTGGCCCGGGCCCGCCCGCCCGCACGCCCGCACGCCCGCACGCCGGCATGGTGGACTACTACGAGGTGCTGGGCGTGCCCCGGCAGGCGTCGCCCGACGCCATCAAGAAGGCGTACCGCAGGCTGGCCCTCAAGTGGCACCCCGACAAGAACCCCGAGAACAAGGAGGCGGCGGAGCGGAGGTTCAAGGAGGTGGCGCAGGCCTACGAGGTGCTGTCGGACGCCCGCCGGCGCCAGCTGTACGACGCGTACGGCGAGGCGGCGGCGGAGGAGGCGGGCGGGGGGCCGGGGCCCGAAGCCTTCCCCTACGCCTTCTCTTTCCGGGACCCCGCCGACGTCTTCCGGGACTTCTTCGGGGGCCGAGACCCCTTCTCCTGGGACCTCTTCGGAGAGCCGCAGGAGAGCTTCTTCGCGGACCGGAGGAGCTGGCATCGGAGCCGGAGGGGCTTCGCGCCCTTCTTCTCCCACAACGCGGCCTTCGATGTCGGGTTTCCCCACTTCGGGCCGCTGGGACACGGGGGCCTCTCGTCGTTCTCCGTGTCCTGCGGCAGCGGGGGAGCCGGCCACTTCAAGTCCGTGTCCACGTCCACCGAGATCGTGAACGGCAGGAAAATCACCACCAAGCGGATCGTGGAGAACGGGCAGGAAAGGGTGGAGGTGGAGGAGGACGGACACCTGAAGTCCCTCGTGATCAATGGCAAAGAGCAGCTGTTCCGTATCGACACCAAGTAATGCTTTAAAAGTACGACTTGAGGAATAGCGAGACGCCCTCCCCCCCCCCCTTTTTGCCCTTTTCTAAGTTTTCAGAGCAACCCGTACCCAAGACATTATATACAGTCCGTGCCGATGGCCTATTTCTTGTTATTGTTGTTGGGACCACAGAAATAGGCTCTCTCTTGGTCTTTAAACCTGCTATAAATATCTGTATGCCTTTGGTACTAATTAAACTTAATCCCGAAGCTGGTGATCAGTTATTACCGAGGGCTAAGGAAACATTTTCACAGCACCTTGAGCCGTGTTTTCACATTGTGGAAAATGTGATCCAGGCAGCTTGTCATAGGTTGTGTACAGCTCCCTTTTTTGAAACTACATTGATACTTTGATTTCAACTGAATGGAAAACGGCTTTCAGTTATACATCCATGACGGTGATGCAGTAACAGTCAGCCATTGTTGGAATAGATTGTGGATCCTGGGTACTTTAAAGCAGTTAGACCTAGGAAAGTACATGTAGTTTGATTCCTGTCTCCCCTGTACCACAAACTTGCTGTATATCACATTTCATTTGACATGTAGTTCAGTGGGCCTGGACCATGTTCTCTCGGAAGATAGAGGGCCACATTTATTGGTCAAGGCCACAGGGACAGATGGTTAATGACATGTTAGGATGAGTCTCAACCCGCTTTGCTTCTACAGCAATGCACTTCTCCAAAGCCATGTTAGGGCATACATATATGTTAAAGTAACCTGACAGCAGCCAGCTTCACAGGAAGTGTTAGCTGGAGGAGGCCGTGTGCACATTTGAGAAAGTCCTATCTGATGACAGAGCTTAGGTTCCACAATGGGACCTTTCAGGGAACACGTGTGCCTTGGAAGAACACACAAATGTCTCGACCTATAGTTATGATGAAGACTACATAACAAAAGCAAAAGGTTTGTGTATATCGGATTTAAATGCTCTGCAGAGAGGTCATGTGACCTGAATACAGAGTCACAGACTAGGACCATGGAGAAATGGGTGTGGGTGCACCTTAGTGCCCTTAGAGAATGGCCTGCATGGAGTAACACACACACACACACACACACACACACAAGGAGCATGAGATCTGGGGAAACATCAATGTTACAGTCACTGAGATACCTGGGTAGCTGTTTCCTAGACAATATGTAAGCAAGAAATATCAATATCAGATCCAACTATCAGAGTTGTGAAAAAAAAGTTTCCTCAGACTAGGGAACATCCACCAGTGAAAACAGTCACCGAGTAGGGTGGGGTGCCCGGGCTTGCATTTGGACAGGTTAAAGGGGTGGCAGGAGTTGGGCCGGGGAGCAGCGTGCATGGCTCTGTGTGGGTCAGTGTGGAAATCCCCGCTCTGGATTGGGGCATATCCACACAGTGGGGGAAACATGGTAGCTGAAGAGCTGGCATTCCAAGGTCACTCAGAGGTCGTGGACCTTGAGCAGCTCTGACGGCCTCAGTTGAGAGCACAGCCCTGGTTTACACACACCCTGTTCTAGTGCTGTAGATTGAGGAGTTTCTTTCTTAGAGAAATAAAAAGGACTTAGAGAATTGTCAAACTCAAAAATCTTTTAAAATTGGTCTGGAGAGATGGCTCAGCGGTTAAGGCACTTGCCTTCAAAGCAGAAGGACCTGAGTTCAATTCCCCAGTACCCATTCCACCATTTTTGTAGAACACTTCAGTTACCACCATACAACTGGACTAACTGGGACGTTGCCAATAGCCTTAAGACTAAATGTATTCTGTGTGTAAAGACAGACTTTCTTCATGTAGACTAGCATTTCCCTTGTAGTTTATTATGTACAAAACTTGGTGAGTACACACAACTGAGTATACCATGGAGCATACTCTAGCCACTGGCCACACAGCTATAAAGGGAAACTACTCGTTAGCCTTCATTTCCTATGAGCACACACCATCCCTTCCCAGAGAGCAGCATGTCATGACTGCACTTTGCTGGTTCCTTTATCTTTCTGCTAAAAATCTGAAAGCAACACGCCCCCCCACCCCCGTGGGTCAGATTGCAGCTTCATTTCTCTGCCCCATCCCAGCTCCAGAAAACCTCACACCCAGGAAAAAGTGCCTAGATAGGTAGATAGTCTCGGTAGAGTCCCCCACAACTCCTTAGTCCCATGTCAGACTCTTATTCTTGCCTCTCATTCCTCCAGCAGCCACCGAAAACCTGAACAGCTGTGGACATCTCTTAAGGAAAGATGACTAGTTGAACAACGTTTGTTAAAACACTATATTCTGCTTGGAATATCGATAGGTTAACGGCACTGATACATACCTGAGAGAGTGGCTTCCTGTTGGCACAGTTTATGCCCCCGATAAAGACCATGTTGGGCATGATGGGCTTGGGATAGTTGAACACAAAGTCCCCTCTGAACAGCCACACGGATGCGTAGCTGAAAATGTCCACCAAGGATACCTCTGATTGCAGCACCTCAGTGGCAAGGCTGTCATATGGAGTCAAAAGAATATGGCAAATGTACTTTAAGGCCAGAGGGTAGAGCATGTTCTTGACTCTTTGCAGGAAGCTCATGTGGTCTGAATTCCTTGTAAGTAACCTCGGAATATACGAGGAAGGGTTTGGGCACATTGTCCCCTCAAAGTCCAGATCACAGGGAAGGGAGCGCAGAAAGAAAACAGCAGGAACGGACAGGTACTTGGCCAGCACTGCCCCACAGGGGTACACAGGGTCCGTTAAAACCACATCAAAGGAACTGGAGTTCAGATGCCTAATCAAGGTCTTGTTGTACAGTAGCCCCATACAAGAATCCATGAAGATTGCTGATACATTTTTTAAAACTTCAATAGTTTCAAAAACTCTCTTCATATAATGTGCTGATTTAAAGGCATTTTCAATGTTGCGTTGAGAAAAGTGATCAAACTGTTCCTTGGTGTACGGGACAGCATAGGTTTGCAGGGTGAAAAAGTCCTCTCCTTTAATGTGCACATTCACCTCTGGAGCCAGGACCACAGCTCGGTGGCCTCGGGCATCGAGCTCCCTCACGACATTCCGCATGCTCAGCCAGTGGCTGCCCTCTACGGGAAACACCAACACCTTTCCCCCTTCAGTCCAGGACAGGGCACCCAGCAAGAACAGCAGCCCCCCTAGACCACGCATGGACACCTGGATTCCCGAGGCCATCTTCCGAGATGCCCACAGCAGCGAGTGTGCTGCAAGCTGTGCCTGTTACATTAGTTTCTTCATCTTATCATGTCATTGGGTGACACAGGCCTCTCCTCAAGTTAATCATTAGCTAACAAATCCATCACTGCTATCACCACAACCCTACCCTATGCCTCCAAGAAGACCTAATCTTATCTCCTTTTTTTCCATGAAAAACTCCTGCAACCTGCTAGATTCTTCCTAGTGTATGACAGTTTACGTCTTATTTTCCTCCATCTCCCAAAGCAGGCTCCAGAGATCCACTTCCCTCGTCTCCTATTGGATTAGTCACATTCTAGCAGGCTGCCATTGGATCTGAGCAGTGCCTGATGCTTGATCTCCAACACAACCTCTCCGCTGGATGTGATCCTCCACAGTCATTCTTTACGGTCTCTCTTCCCATTCACAAGTAGCAGTCAAGACATCTCAAAGCCTGCTCTCACAAAGCAGAGGCTGGCTTTCTGACTTGGTTCATACTGTACAGGAGATTGTCTCTGGAATGATCAGATCTGAAGCTGCTGACTGCTACAGAAAATCAAGGGAAAAGTGGAGGGACCTTGAACTCAAGATTTGATGGTTTGAGTCTGAAGTGCCTGCTGTGACTCCTGTAACACCCCCCTCTACCTCCCCCGCATGCAACAAGCTGACACTATCCAAAACGAGGCAGTGGAGTCATTGACATGCATCCTGCCAGCGCTGAAGGCTGGCCTGGATGTGTCCCAGTATGCTTGGAGGGAGGGAGAGCAACAGGCTGGATTGGTGAGAGGCAGCTGAGACAAGGCCCTTTTAGAGTTTAAGCTTTTATTAGGAGAGTTGGAAGCATTTTGTCAAGCATAGTGGGGTCCAGAGCAGAGAGAGCAAAGATCCCAGAAATCTGAACAACAAAGTGAGGTGGTCCCTTTTATGAAAAGCTCCAGAAAATGAGTGTGTCTGGTCATAGAGTAAATGAGAGAAATCCTGCAGGCAGTGGGAAGTGGGGAAGACAAGGCCTCCAGTCCTTCGAGGTCTCTGAGGAGGAGGGGCTGTTATTCACTGTCCTTGCCCATGATAAGACCCAAGGCAATAACTCAGGTGGCTTTAAGCTTCCCTGGCAACCAGGGGCTGGTTATTGCTCTCTTTCCTGGCCCTGAACATCAGGGGCCTCTTTAAAGTGACCACATCTACTTTCTAACAGTTACCTTATATGACAGAGAGATAATTAAAGGTCTTGAGGGGGGAGGAGACTGTGTAAGGTCTTCTGGGTGGCCCAATGTCATCACAAAAGTTCTTGCTAATGAGCCAGGGACACATCAGAGGCAGAGATTTGAACAAACTACATCACATATACATAGAGATAAGTGACACTGAAAAGTAAGAAAATGATTAAGGAAACAGTGTGAAAAGATGAATTTGCACTAAATGACAGGAATAAAATCAAAAGGATATTGTGTGAATTGACAGAATTTTCTCTTCTAAAGAAACTATCAGATTGGCATTTTAAAATATTTTTTAAATTTTTATTTATTCACTTGTCAAGCAGAGACACACACTCACACACACACACACACACACACACACACAGAGAGAGAGAGAGAGAGAGAGAGAGAGAGAGAGAGAGAGAGAACCAGGACCACCACCTTGTGGGTCTGGCTTATGTGGGTCCTGGGGAATCGAACCCAGGGCCTTAGGCACTGGAGGCAAGTGCCTTAACCGCTGAGCCATCTCTCCAGCCCGGCATTTTAAAATATTCATTGAACTTTTTAAACAAAATTCTTAACAAAAAATTTAATTAGAAGAGATGAGTCATACAAAAACATCATGTGATAGGAATCTTAGCATCAGATGAGTGACTGTGAGGATATGATTTAGTGATAAAAGCAAACTGTACGAAAATATGTGTAAGGTCTTCATACAGGGCTGGAGAAATGGCTCAGTGGTTAAGTGCACTTCCTGTGCAAGTGTGAGGGCCTGAGGGGCCTGAGACCACCAGAGTCTCCAGGTCCCACATAAACAGCTGGGTGTGGCCACGAATGGCTATAGCATCAGTGCCCAAAAGAGGAGTAAAGAGACACAGGCTTGTAAAAACCAGTAAGCTCCAGTATCAGTAAGACTCTGGCTCAAGTAAGAACAGGTGAAAGAGAAATGTTGTGGACACCCAATGTTAGGCACAGGTCAGTGCATGGACCACCACAAGGATACATAGAGATGCATAACACACACACACACACACACACACACACACACACACACACACACACACCACAAGCAAGCCAAAAAAATTTAAATCTCTATAGATGGCTAGAGAGATGGCTCAGCCATTAAAGGTCTGTGCTTGCAAAGCCTGCCTGTTTGAGTACCATTCCCCAGTGCCCACGTAGAGCCAGGTGCACAAAGTGGCGCATAGATCTAGAGTTCACTTGCAGTAGCAAGAGCTCCTAGACTCGCTTACCCTGAAGATTGATTGACTGGCTAAGGGCACAGATACAGACCTGAGAGAGTGGCTTCCTGTTGGCACAGTTCATGCCTCCGATGAAGACCATGTTGGGCATGGTGGGCCTGGGGTAGTCAAACACAAAGTCCTCTCTGAGCAGCCACATGGATGCATAGCTGAGAATGTCCACCAAGGACACCTCTGTCTGCAGCACCTCAGAGGCAAGGTCTGCATAGAGAGTAAAAGAGTAATGGCAAATGTACTTCAAGACCAGAGGGTAGAGCATGTTCTTGACCCGTTGCAGGAAGCCCATGTGGTCTGAATTCTTTGTAAGTAACCTCGGAATATATGAGGGAGGATTCGGACACATTGTTCCCTCAGAGATTAGCTCACAGGGAAGATAGTGTAGAAAAAACACAGCAGGAACAGACAGGTACTTCGCCAGCACTGCCCCACAGGGATATATGGGGTCTGTTAAAACCACGTCAAAGGAACTGGAGTTCAGATGCTGGATGAGGGCCTTGTTATGCAGTAGATCTGTGCAAGACTTCAGAAAGGCTGTTGACGCAGTTCTGAAAGCTATATTATATTTTAGGAATGTCTTCATATAATGTTCCATTTCAAAGACCAGGCTAAGGGTGTGCCGTTGTATCTGTCCATAGTCTTCCTTGGTGTACGGGAAAGAATAGGTCTGCAGGGTGAAAAAGTCTTCTTCTTTGATGTTCAAGTTCACCTCTGGAGCCAGGACCACAGTTTGGTGGCCTCGGGCATGGAGCTCTCTTATGACATTCAGCATGTTCAGCCATCGGCTGCCCCCAGTTGGAATCACCAGCACCTTCCCTCCATTAGAGCAGGGCAGGGTGCACAGCAGGAGCAGCAGCCCCGACAGCCCCTGCAGGACCACCTGGAATCCTGCGGCCATCTTCCCAGAATCTCACAGCAGTGGTCCTTCCAGAATCTCAGTTTCCTCTGTGAGCGTCTTCATCTCCTTATCCACAGTCCACTTTCCATGCAGCCTGTCACTGGGTGGCACAGGGCCCCCAGAAGTTAATCATTGCACCTTTGGCTGCCACTGACCTCTCTGGCTTCCCTCCACAAAGATCTGGTCTTTCAGCTTCTCTGATGGAAGACCTCCGCTGACATGCTCTTCTGTCCACAGGACATCCTAGTTCATCCCATGTTTTCTTCCACCGTCACACAAGCTGTGTAGACCCACAGTATTTCATTCCCTCCTTCTCTGTTGACCACAGTCTAGCAGCGCCTGATGCTTGGACCCACAGTGGAGCATGGGCTACAGGGTGATCCTACGTGGTAACTGCAAAGTCTCTCCTCACATCCCCTGCACATCATGAGACATGTGACATTGCTAAGTCAGCTTGACCAAGACATTCATTAACTTGGTTAGTTGGTAAAGGTTAAAGAACCCTTTCTGTAAGCAAGTGCCTTTAACCTTTATACCGTCTCCCCAGCTCCCTCCAATGAACTCTTTTTTGAAGTTACTGTCAAAAATGGGAACCAAGGGAGAAATTTTCAAATGTAAAAACTATTTCTAAAGAAAGGTCTGCTGAGAATTTGGTATCTGGCTATGGATGAGTTGTCAATATGTAAAGTAGCCTTGGTCAAGACCAGCCTAAGTGGTACCCAGAGTGTGTTCAGAGAGCAAGCAGCCTGCTGCCATGAGCTTCCTGCCTTGGACCCAGAAGGAGCCAGATGCCAGCCTGGGATCTGGCCCAACCTGCACTTCTCTTTAAAATGCTGACGGCTTCAGGCATCTGCTCTCTGCCCGAGGACCCAAGTAGACATTAATCTGGGCCTTCACCTCATCATGAGGTTTGTGATCAAGGTTTCTTCCAAGTTCCTTTCCAGCCTAAAGTCCAGAGAAGGATGGCGATCCCAAGAATAGCATGAGCTACACAATTCTTTGGAACTGTGTTGAAATTTAAAGATGGAGAAAGCCATGATTGGACTCATTGATAGGTCAAAAGCCCAGGAAGGCTGCCTGGCCCAGGGACTGAGCAGATCACTGCCACATCTTTGGCCTGTTTGCTCTGGGATCATGTGGCAGGTTCCCTGGCCTGTCCATCATTGGATCTCATTGCTTCTCTGTCTTTCTGCCCAGCCTGCTTGGTCATGGCTGAGTTCTTTTGAAAGAACTTACTCTCTTTAGATATCAATACTGAAAATAGATTCCATCACAAGGCTTTTAGTGACAAAATAAAACATACGAATAAAGTAAAAGTGCTAAATCAACTTGTGCCAAGCTAGTTGCCAAGTCAAAAAAAATCTATAAAAATGGAAGTATTATGTCAGTACCAGTAATAGAAACACTCAAGTACAAAGGAATATCGACGTATCTGTGAAATCATCAATTTCAGTAAAGTGCTTTGATATATAACACTTAAAAATGTATGACTTGGGTGCGTCTACTGAGCATTTAACAGCATGAACCACACAGCAACCACTGGCTTGGTGGAGCCCTTGACATGTGGATGTTTCAAACTGAGGCATGCCGTGAAGGAGGCTCCTGGTTAGCTTGCCGTCACTTCCACTGAGTGCTCCTCTCCCGTGAGCACACATTATCCCTTCCCAGGGAGCACCACTTCAGCAGCGATGCAGCAACTGGAATTCAGGACTTCCTTCATCCTCCTAACGAAAATCTACAAGCAACACCCTCCACCTCTATGGGTCAGTCTCTGCCCCTGCCAAGCCTCGGGAACTCTCACCCCCAGCGGTCAATGCTGACACGTGGACAATCTCAGTGCAGTCTCCACTTCTCTGCGCCATGACAGATCCCCCTCCAGCCTCCAGTCATCCTTGTGGGCTGCTAAAATCTTGATGTACGTGACTGTGGACACCTTGGAATTTAACTCACTAAAGGCTACTAGAAGCCACGGTAGGAATTCCTTGAATGGTGAATTCATAAGTGAGTTTTAAATACCTTAAACATTGACTGACTATGAGTACCAGTACAGACCTGAGAGAGTGGCTTCCTGTTGGCACAGTTTATGCCCCCATGAAGACCTTGTTGGGCATGATGGGCTTGGGGGGAGGGGAGTTGAACACAAAGTCCCCTCTGAAGAGCCACACAGAGACATGGCTGAGAATGTCCACCAGGGACAGCTCTCTCTGCAGCATCTCCAGAGGCAAGGTGCTCATGTGGAGTCAAATGAATATGGCAAATTAAGGATGTTGGGAGAAAGCAGGGGACACTGCTATATGACAGCCACCAGCATGACAAGAAGCACACACCTGTGCAATAGTGTAGGGAAACCCAACAGAATGCTAACCACTCTCCTCATAGCATTATCCACAATAGGCAACAGATGGCACATTCCTATGTCCATTAACTGAAGACTGGATAAATAAACCTGCGATACATTCATACAATGAAATATTTCTTACCTGATACTGAAAATGCAGACACTATAAGTTGTAGAACATAAAACAACACCGCTCTCTCAAACCTAAGGTTGAGCAAATAAAGCAATACAAAAATACAGTACATACGTGTACGAGATTTTCAAAAATTATATATAACACAGTTGATCCCGTTTATATAAAGTACCAAAACCTGGTAAAATGAGTCTGTATTATTTAGTGAGGCATAGGTGAGTGGCAAAACTATCAGGAAAAGCAGGAATGTTCATCAGAGAAGTTAGAGGAGAGAAGGAAGGGGGCACAATGGGGAGCAGGTACCCTGGGTGCATGCCTGGCTCCAGATAGAGTCGAGTGGCTCCTGGGGCATAAAACCCAGAGCAGAATGCTTTCTGGATCCCTCAGGTGTGTGACAGAGGGGGACACCTGAAGATGAGACTGTCTTCCCTGTGCACCTTTCTTTGAATGTAGGCGCCCCTCACAACAGACCCTGGATTATTGATACCCATCTACCCATGACTGACTTGCATGAAGGTTCTGTCACACCAGATTCCTGTTCTGGAATCTGGGTTGCAGAAAAGCCTCCTTTCAGGCCCAGGAATCATAGCAGAAATTAACCAGGCAATTGGAGTCCTACATGGGATTGGTAACTGATACCCGGTGTGCTGTTCCCAGGGATCACTATCAGTACTGGGTACACGGCTTCCAGACATCACTAGCCCTGAGATTCCAGGGCTCCTGTGTTGGGGATGAGGAAGGGGGAGTGGGCAGAGGATAGGCCTGCCATGCTAGGGCAGTGGCAGGGTAGAAAAAATTTATTCTCTAGTCTTCTGATCACATATTTGGTCCACCTCTCATCTCTACTGCTGGCTTTGGGTTTGAGGAAGCACTGTAAGGATCTGGCTACACTCCTATGAAGCCAGCAGCACCAGGCCAGCCTGGACACCCTCCTGTACCCAGCTCACAATGAGACATCAATGGCCACTTGCTCTGATCGAGTCAACTGCCGGTGAAAATCCATCAGAGTGTGAAAGATAAAAAAAAATTAGGGGGCTGGCTCAGAGGTTAAGGCACTTGCCTCCAGTGCCTAAGGCCCTGGGTTCAATTCCCCAGGACCCACATAAGACAGACCCACATACCCACAAGGTGGTTGCCCTGGTATGTTCTCTCTCTCTCTCTCTCTCTCTCTGTCTCTCTCTCTCTCTCTCTCTCTCTCTCTCTCTCTCCCTCTCTGCTTGAAAATAAATAAAATTTTTTTTAAAAAATTAGGGCTAATTTATTTCCATAAATACTGCCTCTTTTGAGTGTAGTAACAGAACTCCGACTGGCTTGGACATAAGTATTCAATAAATATTTGCAGATTGAAAAAAAAACACTTGGCACTGGTTAATGCAAAAGCATACAGTAGAAAGATGTTCTTTTCAAGGTTACTAGTTTGAACAGTTCCCAAGGACACCATCTGCATAGCATGTGGCACAGGGGCACACACGTGAGGTTGGGCAAGTAGGCTTGGTTCAAGGATGTGCGGCCTGTGTGACCACATGCAAAGGGCTTGGGGCTTGGCTTGATGCTGTCACTGTTCTGAAGTTCTAAGTGATTTTTTAAAGTAAGGAGTCATCACTGTATGATACTTGTATGATAACCTGTATGATAATAATAGGCAAAAGGGAAGAGAATGAAATAGAGCTGTAGAGAAGTAGTACTTCCACATATAACTAGAATTAAATTGATATAAATCTGAAGTACATATTGTTAGTTAAAATATATATGGCAAGCCCTGGAACAAGTACTCAGAAAATAACAAAAAAGAGTGGAAAAATTATTAAAGGAATTAAAATGTTACAGAAAATATTTACTTAAGCTGGGCATGTAGCTTAAGTAAATATTAGCATGTATGAGATTTTCAAAAAAGAAATTAAAATAAAAGGCATGTTAGCATGCACAAGATCTTGAGTTAATCCCCGGAATGGAGAGAAAGGAAGGAAGAGAGAAGGAGAGAGGGGAAAGAGACACAGACAGAGAGGAGAGAGAGGGAAAGGGAAAGAAAAATATTTACATCATGTAAAGATAGTAGTTATGGAAGAACAGAACAGCAAAGGCCATGGGATATAAAACATGATGAGAAAAATGTCAGATATAAATCCATTTATACCAGCACTATGACAACACTGAATAACCATATTACAAAAACACACAGATTGTAGACTGGGTGAAAATGTGATCCAACTTTAGCCTGACTACAGAAGACATACGTGAGAGTCAGAAAATGTCAAAACTTCAGTTAAAAAATAATTTTAGATCCAGACATGATGGTATGCAAATCCCAATAATTGGGGGACTGAGGCAGGAGGACTTCATACACTCAAAGCCAGCCTGGTCTGCTGGTGAGTACCAGGTCAGCCAAAGCTACAGAGCAAGACCATGTCTTAAATAAATAAAGCTTACAAAAATGGTAGGTAAAAAATATATCAGGACAAAGCAACCAAGTCTCTGTGGGGAAAGGGAGGGGACTGGCAGGAGAGGGAGGAAAACAGAGTTAGGGAGGGTGAACATCAGATAAGCGCCTGGCATGCATGCATGGAAATGCCATAAGGAAATCCCCCACTATGTACACAGGACGTGTGTTAATAAATATTTGAAAGCTATGGAGCAAGAGGAACACATTGCCTATTACTTTCCTGATCATTTACAAGAATTTTTATAAATCTAAAAAAGTAGAGCTTGGAAGATGATTCTGCATTAAAGGCACTTGCTTGCAAGAACATCTCCTTTCAAAGCCTGCTGGCTGAGGTTCAATTCCCAAGCCACCCACATAAGCTAGGCACAAAAGTAGTTTGTCTAGTGCTTGTTTGCAGAAGCAAGAGGCGCCCTGGCATGCTCATACACATGCATACTTACACATTCATACATCTACACACATACCTGCATACAAACACATACATACATACATACATGCACATACATACATGTACATACATACATGCTCATACATACATACATGCAAAAGCAGCCATTACACAGTAGGGATGGCTGTACCAATATCAATTACAATGGATTTTTTTTTAAAAAAAACTATTACTATGCATAAAATGGAACCCTGTGGAATGAGAAGTGTCAGGCCAGCAAACTCAACTGAACACAAAGCACAAGGAAAGAAATCATAAAACATAGACAGGAAGCATGGCAAAGACCATGCACGTTAGGAATACTAAACAGACAAGCAGCAGCCGATGGGAATTGCCTCAGTATGGCCATCTGAGAACCTACACCCAAAGCCTTACTTAACTTTTAATGGTGGCCAGGAAAGCTTTCCCTCAAGAGCAGGAGCAAGAAGAGGGCACCTTTCCTTCACACTTGCACTAATATTGTGTCAGATGTTCTGACCAGGAAAGTAGGCAGCAAAAGAAATAATGTCGCCCAGATTGCAAAGGTAGACATACAGCTGTTATTGTAGGTGACATGATTTCCTATTTAGAAAATACTGAGAAATCCGCCTCAGAACTACTAGAGCAAATATGCCCAGGCAAGTGTACCAGATCAGAATTCAAAGCCTGATTATATTTCTACACAATAGCAATATATGATTCAAAATTTAAATTAATAAAACAATTCCACTTAAGATTGCAATCAAAAAGAGTAAACTACTTAGGAATAGATTAAAATTTTAAAGTGTGATTTATACTAAAAAAGTACAAAACAAGTTGGGCATAATGGCTCACACATATAATTCCAGCACCCAGGAGGTTAAGGAAGAAGAAATGCCATGAATTCAAGGCCAGCCTGGGCTACATAGTACCAGGTCAGCCTGGGCTAGTGTGAGACACTCATGTCGAGTACTTTTAGAAATGCTGACTCACTCCTCAGAAAATGATTAACAGAAACACTGCTATGAAAAGGTCTCACCACTGACCCAGTCATAAAATAAACAGGGAGTTGAAGAGGAGCCAAACAGTGAAGCCACTGTAGACATTGGCTCATGTGATGCATTGTAAAAAGTGAATGTTAAGAATGACTTGACATTTTGAAGGAATCAGCTAAAGGTCGAAAGCAAGGCTTTATTATATTCGCTCCCTCCACCCCCAGTGAGCCCTTCTCTGGCCCCTACTGGCCTTGTATTTGTGATTTTCCCACCTCAGCTTCCCCAGAATTCTAGATTACAGGTGTGTGTCACCATGTCAGACTCTTCTTTTAAAAACCAGCAAGTTGGGCTGGAGAGATGGCTCAGTGGTTAAGGCACTACTGGCCTGCAAAGCCCCAGTACCCAGGTAAAGCCAGATGCACAAAGTGGAACGTGCATCTGAAGTTCACTTGCAGCAGCTGGAGGTCCTAACATGCCCATTCTCTCTCTCTCTTCTCTGTTTCTGCTTGCAAATATATAAATGACTTTTTATATTTTATTTATTCAATTTCAAGCAGAGAGGGAGGGGGAGAGAGAGAGAGAGTGCACCAGGGCCACCACCTTGTGGGTCTGGCTTATGTGGGTACTGGGGAATTGAACCCAGAGCCTTAGGCACTGGAGGCAAGTGCCTTAACCACTGAGCCATCTCTCCAGCCCCAAATAAATAAATATTTTTAAAAACCCAATAATTTATCAAGATGAAGTCATGCAGCATAAAGGTAATATTTTCCAAACCCTTTCCCATTGATATACATCCCTAGCCACAAATCAGCCATTTGTAGCACTCCCAGCATTGCAAACGCCACCACATCTACCAGGTTGGAAACATTCCCAGCTCAGTAAGCAGGTGTTAACAAAGTGTTGCAAGGGCCCTGGGGCCTGTGGGAGGCCTTCTCCCTGAGAAAAATGCAGGAAGATCCTGAATTTAAGTTAGAGTTGGCCTAGATCTCTTCAAAGGTGTAAATATTTGAATCCATAAACTCAAACTATTATTTTTCAAAGAAACTCTGGACCAGTCCAGGGCTGCCAGGACCAACCCAGGTGAGGTGGAGCCACTGGGGTCCTGGTTCAGGGATCCCTTGATCAACAACGAACATTACTTCAAGCCCGTGGCAAAGCTCACTGAGAAGAAATATGACAGAGAGCTCAGGAAAACCCAGCTTATCAAAGTCGCACCAGCCATGAAAACAAGCTCTGTGTTTGCAGACCCAGTGGTCAGTAAATTCACCAATATGTTCATGAAAGGGGAAACAATAAAGTCCTGGCCAGAACCCTCAGGGCTCAGACTGTGAAGAGGAAGCTGTCACTCGAGCTCCTGGAGGCTTTTCACAACAAGGGCCCCATGATCAAGAGGAAACACTATATACATAAGATGGTCGAGGCCAACCGTGCCCTGGCCCACTACCGCGGGTTGTAGCAAGAGAGGTTCTGGGAGGAGCCCAGAGCATTCTGCCACGGGGCACCACTTGAGACACTGCCCCGCTGAGAAGCACCTGTAAGTTAAGGAGGATTTGAATCCATCTTTCTTTTACACCTGACTTTGATCACCTGCACCATCTCCTTGGAAAGGTGGGGCATGACTTCTCGGAGATTTTCACCAAGAAATTCAGTCATCTCTTCCCTCAGCTTGGGGTAGTTTTGGATGTTAGGAAAGGAAGCAGTTTTAGTTTCAATAAAAAAGTTTATTAGAAAACCCTTGACCCGGTGAGTCTCAATCACTCATTAAACTGACTGCAGGAAAAAAATAAAAAAGAAAGAAACACTTGCTTAGGACACCACACTTTTCCTATCAAGTCAGTATGAAATAATCAGATTTTTGTAGGCCATGTATATCTGCCACACATACTTTGCTGCTGTTGTTACTAACCCTTTAAAACTATGCAAACCGTTTGCTGTGTGAAAATAGAACCCTCTGGTCATGGTTTGCTGACTTTAAGTCCAGGGACAAAATAAGAGATGGAGTTGAGAGAATGGCTTTTGAACTGGACCTATGTCCCTCACCTCTGGTGGGATTTAACAGTTCTAAGTCCATTCGATGGTTCTCTGACTGCCCCCAAGCTGGCTGGCCAAGCATGTCACACCCTGACACTGTACAAGCTCTGTCTTCACTGAGCCTTCTCTTGCCTTCATCAACCTCCCCAGCGCCAGCCCACTGGAGGAGTCAAATGGAGGAGGGGAGGGTGCCTATGAGAGCCACGACTACCCACGGAGAGACAGGGCCATCCAGGGAAGCCACCCACCTGAGACAGCTCTCCCTTCTTCTTGCAGTTGGTCCCTCCGACGAAGACCATGTTGGGCATCACTGGCCTGGGATACTCAAACACAAAGTCATATCTTAAAAGCCACAGAGCGTCCTGATATAAGGTGGGCAAGGACACATCTCTCTGGAGGAGCTCTGATGCAAGGCCTTCGTACTTTGAATACAGACAATGAAATAGGTAATTCTCCAAGATGTCAGCGATGAAATTGACCACCCGTTGGGGAAACGTCATGTGGTCAGAGAATTTGGTGTAGAATCTGGGAACGTAGGACACAGGGCTTGGACTCTGGCCAAGCATGAGCTCCAGAGAGCAGGGGAAGCCACGGAAGAGGTACACGGAGGGTAGGTTGAGGTACTCAGCCAGGATCACACCACAAGGCATGGCTGGGTCTGTGAAAAGGGCATCGAACTTGCTCTCCCGGAGGAACTGCAGGGTGGCAGAGTCCTTCAGGAGACTCTGGCAGCTGAAGAAGCACAGGTCGATGACGATCATGTTGTTCCTGTACTCGGTCTGAGCAGCCGTCAGGAGCGACCTCGGGGCAAAGTGGCCGTTCCCGAAGGTCAGGAAGCGGTTATTCAGCTCTTCTTGGTCATAGGACACAGGGAAGGCTTTCAGGGTGTAGTGCTTGGATTCTTTCAAGAGCAAATTGGTTTCTGGCGCCAGCACCACGATGTCATGTCCCCTGCTGCTGAGGAGCTCAACTATCTCCTTCATGCTAAGCCAGTGGCTTCCATCCTGAGGGACCACTAGCAGCTTGTCACCTAGAACCGAGCCCCAAAGTGCTAAGAAGAAAAGCCTTGCAGAGACTCTCTGACCAGAGGGAAGGAGATAAGCCATCCTGGAGGAAGTGAAATGACAACAGTGAATGGTCCACACACACCCTAAACCACAGAGCTGTGAGCTCCTGATCCTAAAGTACCCAATGATTTTAACACTCCCTGCCTTGCTCTCCACTGGGCCCTTTGAAATGAAAGAAGCTAAATTAATATTTAACCATACTTAAGCGCACGGTTTACTCTAGCCAACATGCTCTTTTCAGGCTTCACCTGAGAACTGAAGTTCCCGTTTTTCACTTCATTTCCATCAATCTGCCTCTCCCTCTCCAAAGATCCTTGCCACCTTTGAAGGACAACCTGGAGAGAGATCTGGGGGCCCAGCAGCCCTCTGTCTCTGTTGGACTCCTGGTCACGGCCACAGGGTAAATAGAAGTCAGTGCTTTGCCATTTTCTGGCTAACTTAGCTGGGACCCAAAAAGGGAGCACTAACTTAATAGAGGACTCCTTCAAGTTCAGAACAACATAAGTCTGGTCATCACCATGGTGGCTGGATGAAGGGCACTGCAGGGAGCTGAGCCGGCCCTGGCAGAATCGGAGATGACTTTTCCTTCCATCTCCTTTGGGGAAGCCACTGGGATTGGGGCCCTTCTGTGACACACTGTTTAATCTAATCCCAGGAGATGGATGTGTGTTCTGGGATCCAGTGTGGGTAAGAGCCTGACTTCTGAGGCCTCCCCACATCTAGGAGATGGAGGTTACATCAGGATCTCTCGCAAGGTTGCTGCAAGAATTATCTGAGTTAATCCCCAGGGATGAATGGGAAGCTAGGTCTTTGCTCCCATGAGCTCCTTAGGACCCATTCAGACAGTTGGAGTTGCGTTCCATGTGGTATGAACTGGGGTTGGGGGGAGGGCACACTCTGGTGGTCAAGAATCTAATTAAGGATCAAAAGATCTAGTCTGCCTTGTGGACAAGGGAAATACAGAAGGAAGAATGAGGGGTAAGCAACAGTGATTTAAAAAAACAAATGAGAGAAGAAAATATAGAAATATGAATGGTGGAAGACAGCAGGGTGGCAGGGTGTTAGGATGGTTCTTGCTCAGCCAGCCAAAGGTTGAATCCAGCAAATAAACAGAACAGACAGGCTGGCAACGACAGACACAGATTCTCTCTCAGCTCTGGTGGCTGGGTCAGACGTCACAGTGTCATTCTGTTTGTGACTATGGAGGGACAACGTCTTCCAGCCCTTTTTAGCTTCTGGTGGCCTTGGGTAATCTGTGGTGTCCCTTTGCATATAGACACCTCACCCTCTCCTTGTGCATGTCTTGTCTTTGGGCCCACATGTTCCCATCTTTATCAGGATGCTAGTCTTATGAGATTGGGACCTATCTAAAGATTTCATGGTGCTCTGAATATTAAATGTAGGCTCACCTGGGTGAATACTTGATCCCAGCAAGATGCTGCTGTTGGGGAAGGTTGTGGAACCTTTATGAGGGGAAGCCTACCTGAAAGAAGTGTGCCACTTAGCTGGCCTTGAAGTGTTACAGCCCAGCCCTGCTTGCATCTCTCTCTCTCTCTCTCTCTCTCTCTCTCTCTCTCTCTCTCTCTCTCTCTCTCTCTCTCTCTCTCTCTGTCTCTCTCTCTCCTTCTCTCTCCTTCCTCCCCACTGATATGATGGTCTGACTCCAGCTTCCTGCTCCTGCCACACTTTCCCTAATATGATGGACTCTACCCTCTAGATCATCTTAGGAAATTACAGCTGCTTCTGGCTGGGTGTTAGCTGATAAAGCCCTCATCGTAGCTAATTACAGCTATAATGACTACACATAAGGCCCTATCCTGAGGTGCTGACCTTTAAGATTTCAACATATCTTCTTGGAGGAACACAAGCCAGCCTGAATGGCCATCCATCTTCATAACCAAAATGCAAGCATGGTCATCCTCCTGCAGGTCAAAGCTGAGCCTTGCTGCCTAAGCAAAGGCCATTTCTTCGAATGCTTGTAGCTTTGCAAAGAAAACTAAAATCAACTATTTCCAGATTAGCTGTTTTCAAACTTTTGGTTTCAGGGATCCTTTACACTTGTCAAATGGTATAGCATATTAAAAAATTCATTTCTAGAACTTAACTGATTTTGAGCCCGGTGTGGTGGTGCACACCTTTTGTCCCAGCACTTGGGAAGCAGAGGTAAGAGGATCATCATGAGTTCAAAGCCACTCTGAGACTAAGTAGTGAATTCCAGGTCAGCCTGGGCTAGAGTGAGACCCTACCTCGAAAAACCAAAAATAAAATAATAATCATCATCATCATAATAATAAAAGAACTTAATTGGCTTTATTTGCAATTTTAGGATCAGGCAAAATCCCCATCCCATACATTGCAGCACCCTGACAGGAGACAGTGGAGAGACAGAACCAGAACCAAACAGCAGTTAGCTTGTTTCAAAGGTATTGTCCTTACAGGTAAAGGAAACCTCATCACACACTAGTACTAGCTTTCCTGGGGCTTGGTTAGAACCTCACAGTCTCCTGATCCCTCAGGAGGTGGCTGGAAGCTTCCACATGTTTTGCTTTGGTCAGCCGGGCCTAGTGTGTGAACCCAGTTCAGAGGATATCGCTCACTCTGTATCTATAATGTGCCAGACTCTTCACAGTGACAGAGCTCTTTCTCTCATGGATTATGATTGTCCACAGGAACTGCTTTAGAACTTATAGCAGACATGATTTTAAAGCACTTTCTAAGTAACATCTATAAATAAGAACAAACCCTTCATGTTAACCTAAATCATGTTTGCGTAATGAACGTGAACTTCATTTTCCAAAATAAACAGAAATTAGAAGTGGAATTGTTTTGCAGCTCCCCACACCCATCGAATGCCTGTCCTAGAGGGAGCTGGACTTCCCAATAGTCCTTGTCTCCCTAACTGTTGCAATGTCACATAACCGGCAGCTTCTGGAAAGCTCTGTTCAATCCTTGGGAGATGGGCACATCAGAAGAAAATAATAGCTTAACAGTATTGTGGAAATAGCTTGACCTCTCGTGTACCCTAAAAGTGACTCCAGGACCCCCAGAGCTCCTGGAGCACACACTGACAATGCCTATTGTTTGCGGTTAAAGAGAGGTAAATGTTTCCTGTAAGAGTCCAAACTGTTCATGTCTTGGGTTTTGCATGTCATGGTCTCTGCAACAGCTCTGCCACGGTGGCTGCAGAGCAGTCATTGAAGTACTTAACAAACAGTACGGCTACCACCCAGGAACAACAGGCCACAGGTCAAATGTAGCCTGAAGACTGCAGCTTTACAACCCTTACTTGGCAGTGGTTATAACCAAGATGTCAACTCTGGCTGAGATGGCCACACAGCCAGGTTGCTCCCTCCCTTTCAGGTTCAGCCAGTTTCCCTTCTGTGAGAACTTGCCTGGTCAACCCTGGATTCATAGCCCAGCAGTCACTCCTGTGTCCCTTCCCTCCTTTGCCCTCACTACCTCTCCTGTGACATATTTATCGTGTATGTCCTCCTGACCACCAGGAGTACCTGCAGGGCAGGGGCAATGTTTGTATCTGCAATATCCAGATCAGACAGGAGGCTCTCAGTATCTGTTGCAGAAATGAGCTAGTTTTTGGGTTGCTTGTTTATTTTATCTTTACACTTCATTTTTCATTCAAGTAAAGAGAGTTCACTCAAGAAACAGGAGGATGTAAAGAATCAAGTGCTCCCTTTTGGAGGAGTTGGTCATTGACTCTACCGTGTATATAAGAAAAAAAAAACAGCTTCCTTCTTTCACTTCTATGACTAGACATGACGTGTGTGCGTGTGTGCGTGCGTGTGTGTGTGTGTGTGTGTGTGTGTGTGTGTGTGTGTGTGTCCATCCTTCCACGCTGACTAACTATCCCCACACCACCTGGTATCTACAATTCATCTCTGACACTAACCAGAGTTGGTGACACCTCACATGTTCGTGGATCATCCTACAAGACTGTCCCGACTTCAGACACCAGCAACTCTGTTGGGTTAGGCTACACACCACTGGTTCACCTAACCACCCTTCTTATACTCAATCATTTGTGACAGTGACTTCAAGAATTGAGGAAACAGTTCATTTACTCAATTGCTGGCTTATTCTAATAGATATTACCAAGGATATGGCTGGCTGGCAGGTGGAGATGCACAGAGGCCAAGGCCGGGGGAGAGGAAGTCATATACGCTCACCCCACTGCTCTCTCTCCCCACCTGCAGCAGGCCAGCACCTCCCCAAACCCAATCCTTGAGGATGTTCGTGTGGGTTTCATTATGAAATGCATACAACTGATGAAATCCCTGGCCACTGGGGATCAACTCCACCTTTATCCCCTTTCTCCCTGCCCCCTTCCTCTAATCTCAAGGACGGTCCCTAGACAACCAGCTCCTTTCCTCAGGGACTTTTAAAGATCACTCAACTAACACAGATCCAGATGGAAGGGGGCTCATTACTCAGAAAATGACCAAAGTTCACAGATCTATGGGCAGGACAAAAGCCAATATATTTCACGCTCTTAAATCACAGTCTCACCACATATAGCTTTTGACTTGCCTTTAGGAGATTAAGGTTTGAGGAGCGTGAGTCTGGTCTGTATGCGGTGAGAACTCCAGAGAAGCAACCAGAATCCTGGAGCTGCTTCTGGTCCGGCTCCCCACCACAGGCCTGGATGAAGCAGCTCATTCCAGCAGGTTTCTTAATCCCACCGGGAGGGGAGGGGAGGGGAGAAGAAGCAAGGTCATGTTTGTTCTGCCTGCTCATTAAACTGCTGAGGGAGGGCCAGTGGGGAATGGATGTGGAAACAAGGCTGTCCCTGGGAAAAGTGCTTCCTTGAATTACTAGAACAGACTTGCCCAGAGCCAGTCACGCACACTGGAACTGGCACGCAAGGGCCTGCCCAAACCCATGTCTTTGGCACCCAAGTGTGCCGGGACCTAGGAAAGGAAAAAATAATAATCTTGATGAAGATCAAAGGGCCACCCCAAGAGTATGGGTAGTCCCAGAAACAGCCGAAATGTGTGTTCATTCTTCAAAGCATGCCAAGGCCTGGCTCAGTCCAAGCTGAAGATGGTCCTCCCACGACCCTTATGGAGAGAGGCACCTTCAGGGTTTCTACGCACAATGACCAGAGGAAGTCTGCTTTGACTCTGTCTAGGAAGCAATGAGGTGCCTCCCCCTGAAGATCACAGAGGAGGCACGGTGAAGACTGACCCTTCTGGGCAAGCAGAGACAGGCAAAATTCTTTCCAAAACCAGTAAGCATGTCCGAAGCAAGCTGGTGTAAGTGGGGGAAACCGAGAGGGGCTGAACACACACTCTGCTGAGGCCCATGGCCTGGACCCTTCTTAGCAGAATCTTGCCCGGAAAAATCACATGGCTTGACTGAGGCCACCCTTCTTATTCCCAGCAGGCTCAAAGGGACACAGGTTGGAGACGGAAGAAAAATTAAAGCAACCATCACTTTGATAATGTTCCCAGAATGGAGCATCTTTCAATTTTCTCATGAGATTTGTCTGTATTGATAAGAACAAGGCCTCTCTCTCTCTCTCTCTCCCTCTCTCTCTCTCTCTCTCTCTCTCTCTCTCTCTCTCTCTCTCTCTCTCTCTCTCTCTCTCTCTCTCTCTCTGTGTGTGTGTGTGTGTGTGTATTTCTACACTGGGAACTAGGAAGGAATCAAGCCTGTGTGTTAGTCACAGGATGATCTCTGAAAGATTGTTACCCAGGA
>PVHP010003566.1:0-77571 GCA_004024765.1 Zapus hudsonius
TCCTGGACATATCTACGCATTTCTTTCCCCACTCTCTTCCATTCTTCTAAAGTTAAGGAACCTTCCTCAATGAACCAAGGGCTAGTCTTTCTTAAAAATGCAGTAAATTGTTCTACATCCGAAACTGATGTTCGAAACCCTGACTTAGTCAACATACGTTGTATCATCGTAACCAACATTTTCTCATTTTTAGTTAATGAATGCCCCATGATTCCTTGATTTCTTACACTTAACCGGTGATCCTTTACCGGCAGGACTGCAGCTCCCTGGTAAGAACCGTTCCTGTCTTCTGAAGATAGAAAAAGAAAGAAAGATTACCTGTCCTTCAAGTCCCTGTTCGGGCGCCACCTGCTGCAGACCACCCAGAGGGAGACCACCACTGCGGGAGAACCAGGGAGAAGGCTCGAGGAGAAGTCAGGAATCGGCGAGGAAATGACAGACAGACACACAATTGAATGCTGTGCTGCTGCAACTTTACTTTTGCAGAATCAGTGCTTATATATTTTTACAATCAAGGAACTTGGCAAATCAGGCTACATCATACCATTAACTTTTGCAATTATTAAGTTCTTCTGGTTTTCACTCCAAAATTTTCATTTAACAACTCATAACACAATCCTGTCAATTTTCTGTACAGGCTCACTTCCTTCACATCAGAGAAAATGTACACCCAACAGTCAACTCTGAAGAACCAGCATAATTCAGCTGGCAACCATTGTCTGTATCTTTTCCTGATGTAGTGAGAACTTTATCCAAGCTCTGTTTCACCAACTGTATTATAAGTCAAGCATTCAAGGATCCACAGTTCAAAATCCTTATAGTTTGAAGCCACTTCCTTAGTCTGAATCAAGGTACTTCAGTTTTTTTCTTCAGATGTTCACTCTAGTTCATTACTTACTGTATATATTATATAGATGTGCTAGCAAGACTATCTCTAAAACTAAATGAAAGACATCTTTCATACTTATAATTTCTTTGAGGAATTTTTGAAGTCAGTCTTGCACAGAAATTTTTAAACATAGATGGTATAAAAATAAAGACTTACACAATTAGCTTTATAAGTAGAAGTCACTAAATTCAAAATTTAGCAATTTGGAGAAATGTCCAAAATATTATGATGAAACAACAAAACATACTTATATTTATCCTTAGGCACAAAGAAAGTTACAGGATTAAAAAATAGTTTCCTGACGTTGATGCGGAATAAAAGATATAAGACATAAGCTAAAAAAGGAGTTGATTTCTAAAAACAAATTTTCATGCCTAACTAACCTTACCGGCCGCCTGAGAAAATCCAAAGCTGTACAAAGAGCACCATTTATTAACATCAGCAATGTGTCCCGGCTCTACATTCTGAAGATTCAATAAAGGTACCATATTGTATCGAAGACCTCCTGGTGCCCAGGCAGCTAGTATACAGCCATGAACAATCAAGCACTCTCCTGCCCTCAAGGAGCAACCTAGCCAAGGCTCTCTGAGCTCTCTTTCTTTTTGGCTCTGGAAAAATAACATGAAGATGTGTAATGAAGGATCAAATTTTAACATGGAATTTCTGCCCCCTCACTGACACATCTCTTAGATCTTATAAATTAGTTTCAGAGAAGAAGTTATACATGATATATAAGTCAATTTTGCTATGAGTAAAATGACACCTGATATGTTAAAGACTTGGTTACCTTTTCCCACCCCCAACCTCAAAGTAAATATTAAAATCTACAAATAACTGGCTTATAAATTTTGGAACCATCAAAGTTGAAATTGTCAGTATTCAGATTTTTTCATTTAATTAATTTATTTCCAAGGAGAGAGGCAGAGAAAGAATGAATGGATGTGCCAGGGTTTCTTGTAGCTGCAAACAAATTTTAGATGCATGTGCCACTCTGTGCATCTGGCTTTACAATGGTGTTATAGTCAGCTTTCTAGTTGATGCGCAGAAAGAACCCAAGCAAAAGCGGCTTGTGAAGAAATGGGTTTATTAGGCTTACGGACTCGAGGGGAGACTCCATCCTGGCAGGAAAAACGATGGCATGAGCAGAGGGGTGGACATCACCTCTGCCACAGCACTGCAAACAGCGGCATGAAGGTGTGTCAAACACTGGCAAGGGGAAGCTGGCTTATAACCTCATAAGCCCACAACACAGCTCTATCGAAGTTGTAAAACCCAAACTGCCATCAGCTGAGGATCAATCAATCAGAACACATTCATTTGTTTGTTGGGGACACCTGAATCAAACCATGACAAATGGGTACCGGGGAATTGAACCTGGGTCAATATAGGCTTTGCAGGCAAGCGCCTTAACCACTGAACCATCTCTCCAGCCCAGTATTCAGATTTAAAAGAATTCTAAGTGTTGGTGAGAAAAGTGAAGCAGCTACAATGCAGACACATCATGTAACTCCCAAAAGTAGTAGGTAAAGATCATTTCTGAGAGATACCAATGGTCTTTGTGTAGCTTATAGAATGCCATCCCATAGCAAGCTCAATAAACCCTCACTAACAGAGTATAGGAAAAACAGTCACAGGGCAAGGATTGGAACAGCCAATCACGGTAAGATACAAGGAGGGAAGAATTTCAATAAGTAACTATGCTCCAGCTCCAATAATGCAGTCCATCAAGAGAAGACCAGAGAGGCCTCCAGGTCATGCTTAACCTTAGAGATAACAACACTTGGCAGGCCTAGGAGGGTGACATGTGTCTGTAGTCTCAGCCACTTGGGAAGCTAAAGCAAGAGGATTGTTTGAGTCCCAGGTGTTTGAATCCAGCCTGCATACAATAGTGAGACCCTAT
Organism: Zapus hudsonius; assembly: GCA_004024765.1. Classification (NCBI taxonomy): domain Eukaryota; kingdom Metazoa; phylum Chordata; class Mammalia; order Rodentia; family Dipodidae; genus Zapus; species Zapus hudsonius. The sequence goes on from PVHP010003566.1 coordinate 2,790, forward strand.
CTCACAAAAGCAAAACAAGGGCTCAATGGGTGTGATTCCTGAGCAAGCATGATGGCCTGAGGGGCCTGAAATTGCCCAAGTTTGAATCTCCAGAGCCCACATAAACAGCTGGATATGGCCCCCCACACCTGTAACTCCATTCTGGCAGGGAAGCAAAGGTGGGGATTTCCAGAGACAGGAAAACCAAAAGGGCAAACCCCATCTGTAAAAGACTGACTCAAAAGAAGAATGGGGGGACAAACACTATGGTGTGACACCTGGAGTTTCACTTTGGTCACCGAAGGTGAGCTCATAGAGTACCACAGGGCACATGTATGCACATAACTCCCAAACACACCATACACAAGCAAAACAAACAAGCTCAAAGAAACCCAAAGCTAGCTAATAATGTCCTTGAACTGGATGCCAAGGAGGCTTGGGAAAGATGGAAAGCACAAAGGAAAATGGTGGAGGCAGGGAAAGTACAGGACAGACCAAGGTCAAATTCTTCAGGATGGAGTAGAAGTAAACTAGACTAAGTGTGTTAGTTGGCATTCTCCAGAGGAACAGTAATGTCTTATATAGGGCACTTTCTGGATTGTCTCTCATGTAGGCCAGAGAGCCAGGGAAACAAGTACCTGCTCAGTTCATGAGCTGGAAGCCTCAGAACAAAAAGCCCAGTGAATCAGCCTCAGTCTGAGGTTGGCAGTGTAGAAGATCCCTGGAGGACTGCCTTTCAAGTCTCTTCTCAGAAGCTGAGGAATCTGGTTTGACATCCAGAAGCTCCAGATGCATCAGAATGAGTATGTATGTGAACTTCCCTGTTGGCCACTTTGGGCTCCCAGCCCATGAGATTGTATCAGAATGGGTCTTCCTACTTCAGTTCATCGTCTCTAGAAACCCCCTGGAGAATGATCCTTGACAAGTGTGCTTTCCTAGTTTTCTAGATGGCTCTAATGGAGGAGACAACCAAGACTAACTACCCCACCAAGGAAGCAGAGAGACTACGGTAACTATGTGAAGTTTCAGTGGTATTGAACTCATGATCCTGAGAAGTCAACATCCCAGCCTAATTAATTAATTTACCACTAACCTTAAATCATCAAGAAATAGCAAATATAAAATCATTACCATAAGAGAGTCTCACATATAAATATGCTTTATATTAGATATGAAATCTCTATCAAGTAGTAAAAAATACTTTGAAAATAAGAGTAATAGGAAATAGTGATAATGAAGTATTAAATGTTACTACCAGAATTAGTGTAAAACTGTGGATAATTATTTTAGTTATGGTTATTAATGTACATTAATAGTATATGTAATGATTCCTGTGTGACATTTTCATAGTACATATATTGATGTATTTTCTACTAATGATATTGCATACTCTGCTTTTTCAAATTTGACATGTGGGGGTTCTGGGAACTGGGTAATACAAGAGTAGGGAAAATTAATATTCTTACCATATGTCATCTTTGAAGCAAAAGAGTGACTTTAGAAATAAAGAGGTCATATCATAAGCAGCAGAATAAAAATGCCTCAATAATAAGTGAAATTACATTGAGATAATGGATGCTGCTATGAGGTGGGGTGAGTGAGAGGAATTAAGTGATGAAATGCTCCAAACAGATGTTCCTGGACTGGGCTATAAATCAACCTGGATCAGGTGGGTCAAAATGCAGAGGAAAAGATCTTAATTTGAATAATGTCTAAGATCTCTTCTCTAAAACTACTTTTTATTTTGTAAATTATTTTCAAAGGAGGGCTTGTTTGTGTGAGCTTTGCAATTCTTATTTTTATTCTTTTGACATTACTTTATGCCTCTGTTGTAGTTATCTTTGCATTGCTGGGACAAAACATCTGACCAAAGCACAGCTGATGGGAAGAAAGGATCTATTTACTGTGGCTCACAGTCTCATAGGACAGGGAAAAGAAGGTAGAACACATGCTGGACATCACCTATGTCACAGCAGGTGGAATGCAATAGCAAGAGAGCGAGCTGAACTAACATTGGCAAGCTAGGGAGTAATAAACCTAAAGGCCCATCGCCAGTGATACACCTCCTCTAGCAAGGCTCCACCTCCCAAGTTGCCATCAGCTGAGGGTGGGGTGGGGTGGGCAACCAAGCATTCAAAACACATGAGTTCATGGAAGATAGCTGATTCAAACCACCACAGTCTCTATATAACTTCTCAAAAGTTAATGAAGTGCCAAAGTTGTACCTACTAGAAGAGAAATTATTGAAGGGGAAGGAGTGGTAAGGATGTTCAGAGAAAAAGGCTTAACATATGCCTCACTAGCTAACACGCTGATAATAGCAATTACCTGTACCAGTGCTTTATATGAATATAGATTGAAAATCACTAATCTGAAAATCTGAAACTAAAAATGCTTCAATCTCTGAAACTTCCTGAGTACCAATGACACCACAAATGGGAAATTACACACCTGATCTGATGTGACAGATCACAGCAAAAAACAGAAACACTACAGCTATGGTATAAAATTTGGATTTGGATTCCATAGTGTATCTACCACAACTTTGATATCCATTTGCCCAGTGATGGGCATTTGGGTTGATTCCAATTCTTTGCTATTATGAAGTGAGCTACAATAAACACGGTTGAGCAAATGTCTCTGTGCTTTGGCAAGGAAATTTGGGGTAGATGTCCAGTAGAGGAATAGCTGGGTCCTCTGGTAGCTCTATATCCATCCTATTCATGTGCCTCCACACTGCTTTCTATAGTGGTTGTACAAGTTTGCAATCCCACCAGCAGTGAATGAGGGTTCCTTTTTCTCCACATCCTTGCCAGCATCTATTATTATTGGATTTTTTAATGATTGCCATTCTGACTGGAACAAGGTGGAATCTCATTGTTGTTTTGATTTGCATTTCCCTAATGATTAGTGATGCTGAACATTTTCTTAAATGAGAATAGGCCATTTGTATTTCTTCTTCTGAGAATTCCCTGTTGAATTCAGTGCCCCATTTTGTGAAAGGGCTTTTGATTTTTTATTAATTTTTTGAGTTCTTTGTAGATTTTAGATGTTAGACCTCTTATCTGTGGAATAGCTGGCACAGATTGTCTCCCATTCTGATGGTGGTCTATTAGCTTTTTAGCTTTATGAGATCCCATTGGTTGAGTGATTGTTGTACTTCCTGGGCTGCTGGATGTTTGGTCAGGAAGTTTTTGCCTACTCCTATCTCATGTAGAATTCCTCCCATTTTCTCTTCTAGGTTATTCAGAGTTTCAGGTCTTAGGTTGAGGTCCTTTACCCATTTAGAGTTGAGTTTTATGCATGGTGAGGGGGTGGATCTAATTTCACTTTTTTACATATGTTTAGCCGATTTGTCCAGCACCATTTGTTGAAGATGCTATTTTTCGCCAATGGACGTAATTGGCAGCTTTGTCAAATATGAAGTAACTATAGTTGCTCAAGGTTAAGGCAGGGTCTTCAATTCTGTTCCATTGGTCTGGCTGTCTGTTTTTATGCTAGTACCATGCTGTTTTTGTTACTATGGCTTTGTAGTCTATCTTTAGATCAGGTATGGTGATAATGCCTGAGGAGCTTCTTTTTCTCAGGATAGTTTTGGATGTCTGAGGCCTTTTCCCCTTCCAAATAAATTTGGAGATTATTTTTCCTATGTCTGTAAAGAATGAAGCTAAGAAAACCTCTCAGTGAACTGAGAGACTGTAAACAGGTATGAAAAGAATGGGGGGGGAGTGGGAAGGTGGGGGACTCATACAATAAACTAAACTAATAATGAATCAACACCATAAAATCCTAACTTTGATTCAGTAAACTCCTGAGGAAGCTGAGGGCAAGAGGTAAGAGGGACCTGGTAAGAGGGACCATGAACAGAATGGGAAGAAGTCTAACCCCAAGGAAAATTGCTCAGACCTGCATCTCCCTGTCCCAGTTATTTGTTCTTTCCCACCCTGAGCTGTTGATCAAATAGACCCATGAGGTCCCCCAAATGAGACAGACTTCTGTCAGAGCTCTTGAATACCTACCCCAGGCATAAGATAAGACCCTATTGCTGAAGAAACCATAGAATTTCATCAAACAATATCGAGAGATCCTGCTAGATTCAGAATGGTAACCAGCTCCCAGATGGTAGCATGTGTAGCACTGGAAGGGGTTGCATGAGCTGCTAGGGGCAATTGGTCAATAATATTTGGAGAAAGCAGAGACCACTGATATACCATATAGACAGTTGTCACAAGAATGCTGAACACATGGCTATATGGAAGAGACCAGCAAGTCAAGAAATGTTCATCTGTGCAATAGTGGCACTAAACCTAGGAGGGTAAATCAATGGCTTACTGATTGGCTAAGAGATCCACTCAGTGACAAGGAACCCTTAACTAGAACTGGGATCCATGGCAAAATCCTATGTGGACCAAGAACCCAGACTCAAAGGGGAAATTCCCACTACCAGAGAGCTACAGAGAGGCTACACCCATTAGGAACTAGCCAAATTAGCAATGTTGTCTCATTTAACCTACATTGATCTCACTCTCCAAAGGAGATTCTGTATTTTTCAGAAGGCAGTGAGAGATCCAGGGACAACCCAACTCCACCAACAACACATGGGATGATTTAGTTGTGTTTCCTCTTACTATTTTCCTCTTCGGAAAGTAAAAGCTCTGGCTGTTAGTGCTGCCTGGGGAAATAGACTTTCAGGAAGCAAGCCCATAACTCTTTGAAAGCTAACAGAGATTCCCTATGCTTTGGAAACCAAGGATGGAGAATGGAAAACAGAGCAAGGCTAGTGAGAATGAGGTTCTACAGCTCTATCCTGAGCACCAGGCTGTCCTTTCCTTGTTTATCAACAATAGGCAGCTGAGACAGGAAAAATCCAGTTCAGGGTGTTTCATTTCCTAAAGAAGGAAGTCATAGCTAAAACATCTCTCTTTAAGAAATGTGGAATGTCACATGCACACACACACACACACACACACACACACACACACACACACACACAAGGATTACAGCTATATAATTCATAACCCCCCATCCCATGGACCATTCCAGCAATACTGAGGCAAGGGAGGAGGGAAATGGGGGTACCAACACAAGACTTGTTCATACTCTGTGTCTAATTATTAACAATAAATTTTAAAAAGAAATGTGAAATGTAAAGACAGTAATAAAGAGGAATTCAACAGGAACAGGCAGCACAGAGATTAATAGGAGAGGATGGGATCAGTTTGTTTGGGTTTAATTCTGGTTCCACTGTTATGGGATTGAACCTCTGGGAGGGATGCAGAGGAGAGAATTGAGTCCTGGACTTAGAACCCCCCAGGCTTGTGACTCTTAAGCCTTGGGAAGTGTGTAGAAATGTCCCAGTGCTGAACACTCCACTGTCATTTCTTATTAGCACTATGGTGTCTTATGCATTATCACAGTGGTCACCACCATCTGAAAAAGAGAAGCTTCTCTAGCCAAAAGTGCTCCTTTTGTTTAAGTGCTTCTAAGGCAGTTTGGTTGGCATAATATATGCATTTAGCCAGATAACAGCAGGTGTTCCTGCCCTAGAGCTCATGACCTCCCCCATTGTAGGCTTTTGACTAGGTCTTCAGTAGCAGGCATCTATTCCCTCCCGTGGAGCAGGTCTCCAGTCCAATTAGAGAGCAATTGGTTTCTCCCACAATAGACGATCCACTATTGCCCCAGTTGGCCCATTTGGCCTGGCTGGACGGTTTTAAGGCTTGCAAGGTCCACTGATGTTCATCATCATCGATGACTTCTCTCTCCCACAGCAACCATAGCTTCTCCAGCTTTCTGTCAGCTGGTTAATAAGGGAGTAGGTTAGAAAAAGCAAGAAAAATAGAGAGTCAAAAACCTCAATATGTGATGACATCAATTTAAAGTCTCAACAGCCTCTATGGAACTTTTATTTAGTTAGAAAAGCAAGTCCCTGGGGTCCTCAAGATCATGCTTCCAGCTAGGGTATACTTGGTTTCATGGCATCCAAGAATGCAAGGGTGGCACAGCAGTTGAGAACAAAGAGAACCTACTGATGAGGGACTTTCAAGATTTTACTCCGAAGCCTGGGGCCTATAGATTTAAATCCTTATGGTGAGACCTTAAATTGGGTCTATGGATTTAGAATCTTACTGATGAGACCCTAAGTCTATGAGGCGAGAGAGAAATGCAAGCCTAAGCTAACTTATTCACATGCCTTGGCTCCTATACAAAAATATATCTCTCTTTCTGTTCTGTACCTGTTCCTGTTGGCCAGGTAACAGGACCTCAAAAGGCCTGTCTGGGTTGGGGCTGCCATATGAGCATGACCTTTCAGTGCATTTCCTCATTTTTCTGCTTCCTACGGTCTACATATTTAAATCATTATTGGTGTGACCCTAAATAAGGTTTATGGATTTAGATTCATTCCAATGGGACACAAAGTGGAGTCTAGAGATTTAGATCCTTACTGATTGGACCCTAAATAAGGGGCTATAGCTTATGACCCTGAACAAAGGAACTATATATAGGATCTATAGATTTAGATTGCTACCTGTTGTACCCCAGATATAGGATATATAGATTTAAGTCCTTACCAATGGGAACTTAAGGAGTCTGTGGATTTAGATCCTTACCAATATGACTCTAAATATCTTATGATCTAGATTTGCCTAGTTAGTATTAGCCTGTCTACACAAGATCTATTACTTATCTCTTTTGGGGCCATGTGTATGGCACTTCTCAGATACGTTTTTATGGAACTTAGCTAAAAAGGCACAGAGGATATGGGGTTAAGGGAAGTTGAGATAGGCTGAAGCCCTGATGGCTCCCTGCTGAGACTCGGTAGGTGCTTTCCACCCTCCTCCCTTGATGCTCAACCTCTGGGCTCCCTAGCAAGCCACAGTGAACCCTGCATTCTCACCCCAGTGGTGATGACAATAGGTGACAGTTCCAGGTGACAGTTTCTCCATAGCTGCCACCATCGAATCCATGTCTAGAATCACGTACTTCCCACCACTCAGGGGTGAGCAAGCCCCTCAATTTATGCAAATTAGGCATTCACAGGTTACTTGCCCCTGCCTATCCACTCGTGGGATGTCCACAGACCACCCTGCCCAACCAATCCTCTTACTCTGCCCCTGCCTCTAATTTTCCTGGCTTTTCCTCCCTATAAATATGACCCTTCCACATACAATAAATGATATCTGCCTGTCCCACCCACAGCAGCTGTATCCTGGGAGTTTTCTTCTCTCGTTGGCTTGCGTCCTGCCCGCCCCGCCTCTGCTGCAACCCACAGCATCCACAGAGAGAAAAAAACAGCACACTTCCACATATTTAACCTCTAAGCATGCTTTAGCCTGAGGCCGTACTGAAAAACAGACAAAATAACTCTGGAGTAGATAGAATGCAAGCATTGTCCATTGAAATCTGTTGCACTGCTTTGATTAAGAAAGTGATACTGTACTGATCACACTCTCCGAAGGAGATTGTGCTTGTATTTTTCAGGATGCAGCGAGAGAGCTGGGGCCCATCTAACCCTACCAACCGACTGTAGGCCGATACCTGAGATTCTGGCAAGAGAGGAGCCACCACAGTCATACTGTGGAGGATCCATATGGAACCCTGCAGAGAATGACGGGAGGAACGAGGGACCCACAGCCACAGACATTCAATCTACACAGGGTAAGCCAGTGAGACAGAAACCAACGGTCTTTGACACAAAGACCCCTAAACTCACAATCTTAAAGCAGCCTTAATACTCATCCACCACGACTCAGGGAACTATGCTGAAGAGGGAGTGGAAAGATTGTAAGAGCCGTGGTGGGGGAGACTATCCAGAGGCATGGCACCCTTCAGCAACAACACACTTGGGCCAGGAGGACTGGGCTGAATACTAGGCTATCCAGGGTCCCCTGCCACAAGGACTGATCGAAATGGTACATGGAGGAGGATATCCAGCTGATTGGGGATGGGGAGGGGGGCATTGGGGAATTGGGGATAACAACTCATTGTTTGCCCACTAAATATTGTAACTCATTATGGACAATAAATATATATTTAAGATTTTTTTAAAAAAAGAAAGTGATACTGTAAATTAACAAATGCAATACAGAAACTAAAAGGTGTCTACAAGTAAAGCATCTTATCTCCTCTAAAACCAGAAGCAAACAAGCAAATATCAGACAGACACAATTATTAGCAAATGTCTGTAACCATTGAGCAATTGTGGTGGTTTAAAGTATGTTACCCCCATAAACTCATGTGTATTGAACACTTGGTTCCCAGCTGATGGTAATTTGGGCATTGAAACCTTGCTGGAGGAGATCTGTTGTTGGAGGCAGGTTTAGAGGTGTTATAGCCAGCTCCTCTTTGCTAGAGTTCAGCTGACTCTCCTGCTGCTTTTCCCACCTGCTGTGGCAGCAGGTATGTCCACCCTCTGCTCATGCCATCCTTTCACATGCCATCATGAAGTTTCTCCTCAAGACAGTAAGCCAAAATCAAAACGTTTCTCCCATGAGCTGCTTTTGGTCAGTTAAGCTTTGTGTCAGCAACAAGAAGGCAACTATAACAGAAAATTGGTACCAGAGGAGTCCGGTCCTTGCTGCTAGAATCCTGACTATGTGGCTTTGGTCATTTGGAATTGATTTGCAGGAGGAATGTGGAAGGATTTGAAGCCTTGGTCTAAGAAACACCTTAAAGTGCTCTAAGCAGAGCTTGATTGACCATTCTGATAAGAGTTGAAACACCTAAATACAGTAAGAACTATGAGTCATACAGTCTTGGTTTATGAAGGGAAGAAAGAGGTTTGTCCTGGTTGGGCTAGAAGCAGTTTTTGTGAGAGGCTTGTTGCATCTTCCTGTGTCCTGAGAACTCAGGCAGGGTTGCATTGTGGAGAAATAGACTGGTGTGAGAGTAGGGTTGTCACAGGAAGAAATGAAAGTTTTGGGATGGAGACACTTACTATTTAGCTGCAATTGTTTGAGGGATTACAATCATTGAGATTGAGCCAGCTGTTTTGTGTTGGGACAGCAGAAAGAATGCTGACTCTTGAAAATAGGAGATCTGAATGCTGAAGGAGTTTTCCTGATCTTCAAAGTTTGTTTTACTGCCCACTGAATTAACAAATTTGGAAGCATATACTGGGGAGTATAACAAATTCAAGAAAGAGAGGGTCATTTGATTTGATTTGTCATTTTTTAAATGGCCATTGGGTGATTTGAGGCAGGCATGATGAAATGCCTGTGTGGAGGCCTAATTAAGCCATGCAGGTGAATTGTGGGTTGCAGTGAAGACCTCAGCAGATGCCAAAACTATGGGACAGCTGCCAAGGAAAGCTGGCAACTCAGGATGGATTGTTCCATTGGCTGTGAGCAGTCCATCTGGAGGGACAGAACTGGAACTTCAAATACTTCATCACTGGTTAAGAGATGTCAGACTTGGAACCATAGGATTTGGTGTTTGCTCTGCTTAGATCTTGTTTTGGTCCAATCTTTCCTTGCTATGCCCAATGCCATCTTTTGCAGTATAAATGTTTATGATGTCTGTGTCATGATGTATTTTTGGTTTTATAGGCTAAGAGTTAAGAGACTTTGCACAATGGAGATGTTAGAACAGTGTTGGGATTAATAAAAACTATGAGGACTTTAAAAGTTGAACTGAATGTATGGCATTTTTTACATTATAAATGGTTATCAGTTCATGGGGGCCAGGGACAGAATGTGGTGGTTGAATTAGGTGTTCCCCATAAACTTGTGTTTATGAGTTTGGTTAGTTCCAAGCTGATGGTAATTTGGGAGGTGGAGCCTTGCTGGAGGAGGTATATTGCTAGGGGTGGGCAAATGGGTGTCATTGCCAGCCCTCCCTTACCAGAGCTTGGCTCACTCTCTTGCTGCTATTGTCCACATGCTATGGCAAGGAGGTGACGTTGAGCATCTGCTCTAAACCATCTTTTCCCCTGCTTTCATGAAGCTTCCCCTAGAGTCTGTAAACCCCAATAAATCTTTACCTCCCACAAGCTGTTTTAGATTGGATTTAGATTGTTTAGATTGTAGATCACCAACAGTATCCAGTAATGAGAAGGTAATTACAACAGCCATCTTCTCAGTTCCCAGATGGAAAATATTTTATTTTATTTTATTATTTTTTTTATTGTCCATAATGAGTTACGTTGTTTAGTGGGCCAACAATGAGTTATTATCCCCAATTCCTCATTGCCCCCCTCCCCATCCCTAGTCAGCTGGATATCCTCCTCCGTGGGCCGTCTGGATCAGTCTTTGTGGTAGGGGACCATGGATAGCCTAGTACTCAGCCTGGTTCTCCTGGCCCAAGTGTGTTGCTATTGAGGGGTGCCATGCCTCTGATATTCTCCCTCACCACAGCTCTCACAATCTTTCCACCCCCTCTTCCATTCAGTTCCCTGAGTCGTGGTGGGTGAGTATTAAGGCTGCTTTAATGTTGTGAACTTAGGGGTTTTTGTGTAGAGATTCGTTGGTTTCTGTCTCACTGGCTTATCCTTTGTTGATTGAATGGCTGTGGCTGTGGGTCCCTTGTTCATCCGGTCATTCTCTGCAGGGTTCCATATGGATCCTCCACTATATGACTATTGTGGCTCATCTCTTGCCAGGATCTCAGCTTTCTGCCTGCGGTCGGTTGGTAGGGTTATATGGGCCACAGCTCTCTTGCTGCATCCTGAAAAATACAAACACAATCTCCATTGGAGAGTGAGATCAGTATAGGTTAACAAATATACACCATTCTGGATTACCTAGATTCTATTTTTAGTAGCCTCCCCGTCAGTCGCTCGCATAGTGCATCTTTTCTTGGGAGCCCAAGAGTACGGGATCCAGTGCATATCGCCCTGAATCCCCAGTTCCAATCAAGGGTTCCCCCTCACTGAGTGGAATATTTGGCTGAATTTAATAGCTGTTGATTGTCTCCCCCAGGCCCAGGCTCCTCCATTGCACAACTGCTCCTTTCTTGGTTTGCTGTTCTCTCCTACTAGGAGGTGTGGTCAGCCTACTCATGGCCGCAGACTGTGTTTCATGCCAGTGGTCTGTTTACTCCAGCTGTCGTTCTCTGCTTCCCCTGGCAGCTTGTGTAGTGCCTTCCAGCACTGCACTAACTGCCACAAGATGGAAAATATTTTAAAAGCCAGACCAGAAAACATCAGGCAAATGAGTTTCATAGCCTGCCCAATTGTGAACTTGTTTCTATTGAGCAAGTCACAGCCACATGGTCTCTGTCTATGATGTCTGGCTGTGGCCTGGTATGGCATGATAGACATATCACCCTATCACCTTTTCCCACCCAGTGTGGATCACAGCTCTGCAGGGTATGGGTTTCCCATGGAGTTTCATGAGCAGCCAGAGGCCCTGGCAAACCCGTATTCTCTCCCTCTCTCATAAATGAATAAAAATATTTTAAAAAGCAGTCACAGGAGTACATGTAGAAAAATGGGAGTGCATGAAGTATATATTTAAAATTAAAAAAAATTGTTTTGGCTTTAGAAAAAGGGCCAGCAAACTGTGACCCATAGAGCTAATCTGTTTTTATGCGTACTTCAAACTAAGAATGAGATATATATATATATATATATATATATATATATATATATATATATATATACATTACATATATATATATATATATTTGGTTTCCATTTACATATTTCTTCATAATTTTATTTACTTGTTTGAGAAAGAAAGAGGCAGAAAGAGAGTGAATATGGGCACACCAGGGCCTCCTGCTCCTTCAAATGAGTCCAAAGGCATGCCACTTTGTGCCTCTGGCAATATGTGTGCATAGGGAAATTGAACCCTGGCTGTCAGGCTTTGTAAGCAAGCATGTTAACCACTTAACTATCTATCCAGCCCTGTATTTGCTTTTTAAAGGCAGAGTTAACCCAGGTTGACCTGGAACTTGATCTGTAGATCAGACTGGCCTTGAACGAACTCACCTCCTACCTTGGCCCACTGAGTGCTGGGACTATAAGCATGAGCCACTCTGTCTGGTAGTTTTAATTTTTTTTTAATAATTAGGGTGGGAGAAAAAGAAGCTGAAATGAGTTTTTTAAATTAGGTAACAACTGTGCATGAATAAGTCATGTGGTTTGATTCCCGTGTACCCCATAAACTTATGTGCTCTGAATGCTTGATCTCAAGCTGATGACAATTTTGGAATTGGAAACCTTGGTGGTGGTGTGTTTTGGGGGGCAGGCTTATGGATGTTATAGCCAGCTTCTCCTTGCCAGTGTTTGGCACACCTTCATGTTACTGCTATAGACCTGATGTCCAGGAGGTGATGTCCAGCCTCTGCTTCTGCCATCATTTTCCCTGCCACCATGGAGCTTCCCCTTGAGTCTGTAAGCCAAATTAATCCATTCCTCCACAAGCTGCTTCTGGTCAGGTACTTCCTGCTAGCAAAGGGGAACTGATTGCAATAATAATCATTAAATGTTACTCCTCCTAGGTAATACTTCCATCAATTAGGAGACCCCAAAGAATTACCTCCATGGAAGATTGATTGTGAAGACGTCTACAGAGCTGAGCCCTTTTCCAATCTTTCTGACATACTAGAAACCAGGCAATCCCTCTACCTACCCAAAGCAAACTTACTTGGTAGCTACTTTTGTCATTATCTTTTCAGTTGGTTAACAGGGATTCATTTGTTAGTAAATGTCCCTTGGGGGAAGAAAAAATGTCAGGAATTAACTTGCAATAATTAACCACCGCTTGAGAGTTGAGTCTGTATGCCCATTTTAACTCATGTAGCAGCACTGGGCAGCTATCATTAAGATGGAGATGTTTCCATGCAAGAGGAAAATAGTTTCCTGATCTATAGGAGTGAGATAGAAGTGCCGGCAGCCGTGCTCTCAAACTGCAGTTCAGGAAAACACTTTCCGGGGGAGCCTACTCACCTGCCAGTGCTCTGGTCAGTCTCATTGCAGATCTCCAGTAGAATTTAGAATTAAGGAGGAAGACAAAGATGGCTCCAAACTTCATTCCACAAAGCTCTGACTGAACCTGCTCCATTTTGTTGCTGTTGTTTTGTACCCCCATTAAAAAAATTATACTTTTTCAAATACTTCTTTGTATTGGTTCAACGATTGCACCTCTAGGTTGTCATATTGCTGGTATTACAGCTTGTGCCTAACTCTGCTGAAGGTGCTTTTATGACTAAATGCAATGGGTCTGAGAGTGCTTTAAAGCACCCCAGGGGATCCAAGAGTGAAGAGAGATTTATTGCTTGCACAAGTAAGAGAGCCCTGGGGTTCATTCTAAAAGCAGTACATTCCAAGCAGGCAAAACAATTTCAACTGAACGAACTCATACATATCGACACAGAACAGGCTATGTGTGGAGGCAGCCATATTCCTGAGCAGGCTTAACTTGACATCATGCCTCTTCAGGCATCATGATTTTAAAAAGTGGCAGTTTGGAATGCACCTGCGTGGAAAATTTAGTATTGTAATGAGCAAAGTTCACTTCTAGGTTACTTAAAGGGTGGGACCCATGACTCAGAGTTTAGCAAATGCAGAGTTAAATTCTAGGTCACCTTGTATATTTCTATGATGGCCCCTATCTAAAACAGAAAGCAACTTTAGAGACAGGCTTATAGTCATTAGAAGGGGATGCTTCTTTTTTTTTTTTTTCTGTAAGGATTGATGAGGTAGTTTGAATGTAAACTGTCCCCCAGAGGCTAATGTGTTGGGAAAGGTTGTGAAACCTTTATGAGGTAGAGCTTTGCTGGAGGAAGTGTGTGACTAGGGGCTGGGACTTGAGTTGCTACAGCCCAGCCTCACTTGTTGCCCTGACTCTCTCTACTTCCTCTCTCCATGATGGTCACTACCCTCTGGAACTGTGAACTGAAATAAACTCTTTCCTTCCCTATGTTGCTTCTGGTCAGATATTTTGTCCCAGTAATGAGAGAGTACCTGTGATTGTTTCTAAAAGTGGTGGCCTGGTGGCTACCATTTTCTTTAGTCTCACGTGGTGCCCCGGATGTGGTTAATAACCTTACACAACTAGTCAAGGATGATGGCACCAAAGTCAAGCTGTTGACAATTGGCTAGCAGCGGCCATTTGATCTATGTGGTAGAAACTGTGATGGACAAGGAGGAGCTCTTTAAGGTCTGACCTTCTGCAGCTTCTCTAACTGCTTGGTGTTTGACAGCAGCGAGCTGTGACATCAGGTGGTCATGGTGTACAGGCATCAAGTGAGTATTAGGATTTTGGGTTCTGTAAGGGTTAGAGCTCTTGTGTAGGCCTATGGAGTTGGGGCATGATAGCAGTTTGTATTGCAACTTCTGGGTGGACCGACGTGCCAGATTCTTTAACCTTTGACAGAAGCTAGTGGTAGAGTGTTCTGGTCTGAGGTATCAGAGACCCTTGACACTCGAGGCTTGACAGCTCTCTGAAACTCTTCCAGTGGCTAGGGACTATTGTTTCTTGTTTGTCTCCTTACAGCCTTCTATCTTCCAGCTCCAACCCTGTCTTCTCTACTTTCACTGACTCTTCTTCCTGTCCTGACCACTCTTGACCCATTCAGCTGCTCCTGCTTTAGCCTGCAAGCTCAGCCAGCTCCTGCCTTGCCACTTTTGGAGCTCAGTCTGCCAACTGTTCAGTATTGCTGCCAACACCACTCCACTCTTTCTGCCATTGTTACCACTGGGCTGTTTCTTCACAATACCAGCTCAACATGCACCAGTGAAAGTAGGTAAGAAAGGACCAAGTGTGAGAAGCCCTTTATTGGTTCTAATGATGCAACACCAGGAGAGACAGCACAGAGGCTATCTCTCTGGTGACAGGGTCTGAACAGCTTGCTATGTAGCCAGAGAATGAGTATTTGGACCAATCACAGCACACCTTGCATGCAAATGGAGGGTTATGTTTGCACTAATCACAGTCTTGCCTCTTTCCCACCAATCACAGCAGTTCCTCTGCTAGACCACCAGATGAAGTGCTCCTCTCCTGGCCTAGATGGTTGCTGGGTCATTTGGAATTCACTAAGGCTGTGATAGCAGAGAGTGTGATAGAAACTGGAACAGCCCCGGGCAGACGCTATGCCTTCAGGAGCTGTTGCTCTCTAAGGCAACTTTTCAAGGCTTGTGTGGCGTGTTCAGAATCAGGGGCCCTGGCATAAATGCAGCGGTTTGGCAATCTCTTTGCTCAAGGCATTCATGGCAGCAAAAGAGAGGCCAAGAGCTGCTAGTTATTAGGTCAAATTGCCATGTCCTCCAATATCTTTGCTTATTTACAGGACAATGAAAATAGGAAGGAATCCTTACAGTAAGAATTTAAAGAACTTGCCATTAACACTGGTAATGAGTTAGACATTGCCAGTGCTTATAGTCCTTAACCCTCCCAGTGAGTGCCCCAGAAGAAGGTAGATTCCCCTTCTCTGTCTCAAACCTCAAAGCAGTTTGAATCCTTGTTTACATCCTTCCTGTTGCTACTGCAGCAAATGGCCACAAACACAGCAGCTTAAAACAGCACAGAGTTTTTAACAGTTGGGCTCTGGAGGTCAAAGTGTGGCTGCCTAACACATAGAAGACCCTGGGTTCTATCCCCATAGCCAAGAAAAAGAAAGAATCTAAAACTTAAGGTGTATTCCTCCTGGGAGGTTCCTGGAGACTAGGTTTCCTTGACTTCTCTGGCCTGCATTCCTTGGCTCACAGCCCCTTCCTCAGACACCAGTGTTCCTCTTTCATCATCGCCTCATCTCCATCTCTGACCTTCACATTACTAAATTCCTCCCAGAGGGACCCTTGTGGTAACTTTGGGTCCACTCTGTTCATCTTGAAAGATCTTTTCATTCCAAGATCCTTAACTTAATCTACAAGCTCCATTTCCCCATGTGAAGTAAAATTCCATTTTACAAGTTTTACCTTACAAGTGATTTTATTTTACAAGTAATAGTCATAGGTTTGGGGATTAAGCAGGAGGCATGCTGGGGGGGGGGCCATTATTCTATGTACCATATTGGCCAGGGCCATCTTGTTTATAAGGTATGCAGCAGGGTTGATGACATTTACTAAATATGGCAAAGAGATGGCCCGTAATGAGGATTCCGTAAGTCCATATGTGTAAGCGTATGGTGAGTAGTGCAACAGCCATTGAAACTATATGGGTTCTTGCAACCTTCTTTGCCCTACATCAGACTGCTCATTTCTTGCAGAAACTAAATAAGACAAAAAAGAAAAATAATTTTACACATCTATGGAAACCAGAGGCAGCCTCAAGGTCTGGCAAATGTTGGGTGCTCAGTAAATGTCAAACTGAATGGCTCACTTAAGAGAGCGTTTATTTTTCCAGTGGGGAAAAAAATGAGAAAGAACTTAAAATATTATGAAAAATATCATCATATTATGTTGTCAAATGAAGTGTCAAAAGCAAAATAAAATATGCCTAGACAATCACAGCTATTTTAAGAATGCAGAACAAAAATCATCCATAAAAATAGATGCAGGAAATATGCTCCAACATTAACAACTTAGCCGTGCAGATCGTGGAATGGTGACAGGATTTTTTTTTCCCCTGTTGTTTTACTCTCAGACTTTGGGCACATGCTTTTAATTATTTGCTGATAATTTGCATATTATTTGCATACACACCCCTATTGCTCACTGAACATTAATGGCAATGTTTTGCATTGGGACAGTTCAGGCCCTGAGCTCCTATTTGAGTCCTGATGGGTAAACTGAGGCAGCTGCTGCTGAGGATGTTATCTGTGGCTTCATCTGAGAGCTGAGGTGTGATCCTCGCCCACTGGGCTGCTGTGGGTTCCAGGAGCCCATAACGTGCCACACAGGGGTGCTGGATGCGTGCTAGTTGCTCTTCTCAGAGAGATGACAGTGCTGTCAAGCTCTCTTATTATGAAGAGTTGTGAGAGACAGTCATTCATAAAAAGGAAGCAGGGAAGGCTTAGAAATAAGACCAGCATTTTAGATCTCAGAATCTATAGGATTCATTTCATTTAACCCCATTCAGAAAAGAGGGCACCAAATCTGACAATGAAGGAGTGTTTTTCAAATATTCTATTATTAGCAAAGGAATTCTCCCCATCCCCCGCCTGCCCTTGGTGAAAAACCTCTCTGTAATCCCCCAGATAAAACAGATCAAAACATCTGTTCTGATAAAAATAGGGGTCAGGTCATGTGTTTTGAGCTTCATGTCATTTTCACAGATCCAAGGCTTCTGGAAAATACTGTTCAAATACAAACCTACCTGGAGCTGTAACATTCCCAAATTCTACTAATGGGGTGCAATCCCCAGCACCCTACTGTGGTTGGAAGGGATCAGAGCAAAGGGCCCATTTGGAGCAGCTGTGTCCACATCCCTGAGCTATGGACACAGCATCTGTCCCTGTGTCCAGCCTGCTTCTGAGGAGTGACCTTATTTGAGCTAGAATGGTACAAAGGGATGGTTGCTCAGCCTGGGCTTCCTCTTGACTACCCCTTTGTTTTCAGTTTACCAGCAGATGGCCACTGTCTGCTCCCCTTTGATTTCTGTGGCTCCCTGACCAGAGCTGAAGAAACAGTGCTTGGCACTGGCAGAGCTCCTGGCATCCTGGGCCTGAGTTCAAGGAGGATTAGGCTTAGATTAAAAGAGGGCTTGTGCTATTGCTCAACTCCCCCTATCTCCCCATCTCAAACTGTGGTCTTTTAAGTGCCTCAGGGGTTTGTAAGAGGAGACTGGGCCACCAGCTCCAGCTTAGCTGCTCCCAGCAAAGCAAGCAGTGACCCTGCACTGCTTTTCTATGTCTGGGGTGTGGCTTCTCATGGGAGGGTCATGGACTGGGGACTTCAGGAGGTTCTAGATCTTTTTTTCTAGAAGGTTAGTAGACACTCATGAACACACACACACACACACACACACACACACACACACACACACACACGATTAAAAAGTGCCCCTGCCGGGCGTGGTGGCACACACCTTTAATCCCAGCATTCGGCCGGGCGTGGTTGCACACACCTTTAATCCCAGCATTCGGGAGGCAGAGGTAGGAAGATTGCTGTGAGTTCAAGGCCAGCCTGAGACTACAGAGTGAATTCCAGGTCAGCCTGGGCTAGAGCGAGACCATACCTCGACCAAATATATATATATATATATATATATATATATGGACACGACACATGATTTGCTCATTCAGTGTATGCAAATATGGATAATAAAGATATATTAAAAAATAAACACCTGCCATGGTGACTAAGGAGGCTGCACTCTTTCCCCAGGTGGCCCAGGAGGTTGCCCTACCTGGCCACCCTCCAGAGTCCCTCCTCAGTGAGCACTGCCATCTGAATGGACCTTGCTGTCACCATGCCAGGTTTCCTCGCAGTCTGGCCTCTGAGCAGCTCGCTGGGGGCTTGGCAGTGGCTCTTGTTTATTACAGTCTTGCTCTACTCCCTGGCGACGGCTTGCAAACCCAAACTATTTCATGTCCCAGCAACAAACAGGTGAGAGAAGAGAGGGAACAAAACAAAACAAAAATAAACCAAGACAGACACTTTTTTTAAAGCATCACTTTTAGGTTCCCCTGTAAATTGTCCTTTGACCCCAATGTCCCCCAATTCTGGCTCTTTCTGGGGTGATGATGCTCATTTCTGCACTTGAGTAAAAGAAACACTTCATTTTCCTCCCTGTTCTCTCTCAGCAGGACATTTTCTCGCCATTTTAAAAACCAGAGTGAGGCTTATGCTTTTCTCTCCCAAGTAATTAGATGTTCCCATCTTGATTGCTTTGTTTGAGGAAAAAGAAAAAAGAAAAAAGAAAACTCTAGTTGTTTATAAAGTGGGGAGAGGTGGTGTTATGGAGGAAGGCTAAGAGAAATATTTTCCATTTCTATAAACATCTGCTTTTCTATCATTTTTACCACACAAGAAAACCCAGTTCAGAACTCTTAGTGGAATGCTGGACCCTGGGGTGCCCAGTCTACCGTTCACTTGTTAGATGACAGTATATGAGTTGTGTGACCCGAGTTTTATTTACTCTCAGCTCATTTCTGAAAATATGGGCCATGGGAGTAGTTCCTTGACTCTAAGTGAACTGCTAACCACTAACATTATAAGCAGTTTCTTTTTAAAAAATTAAAAATAAAAATATATATTTATTTATTTGCAAGTAGAGAGTGACAGAAGAGAGACAGAGAGAATGGGCATGCTGGGGCTTCCAGCCACTGCAAACAGGCTCCAGATGCATGTGCATCTAGCTTTATGTGGGTACTGGGGAAACGAACTCAGGTCATTAGGCTTTGCAGGCAAGCACCTTAACCACTGAGCCACCTCTCCAGTCCAGATATGTAATTTCTTATCCTCCAGTAGAACATGATTTTCCCTCTACAAACACCATCTGGCGCTGCTATGATCTGAATCTTTATGTCCCTCTAAAATTTCATATGCTAAAACCTAATCAGCCCATCGGTTGACTGTATTAGTAGGTGGGGCCTTTGGCAATGATGAAGACTGAAGGAGCCCTCGTGAATGGGATTAGTGTCCTTATAAAAGAAATCCTCAGAGTCCCCTTATACATTTCTACCATGTGACGACATATCAAGAAGGCTCCATCTATGAATCTGAAAACAGCCTCTCACTAGACACTGAATCTGCTAACACCTTGACCTTGGACTTCCCAGCCTCAAGAACTACATAAAATCAATTTCTGTTGTTGATAAGGATATTGTTAGAGCCTCCCAAATGGACCAGCCTAAGTGCCTTAAGCACAAGCAGTCTCTCTACAGTGTATACAAAGACATTCTGCTTGTTACACCCACAGTGAACAATTGAATATCCGGGCACATTTTAGAGTGTGGATGAAGACTCTAATCCTGGCTGTATTCTTAGCATGAAGGTTGGGAACATGGAATAAACAACCTAGCCTACTATGCCATGCCTACATTTACAGACTTACACTTCCTTTTCCCATCACAGTCTTGGTGGTAGAGAAGAGAGTAGAGATTTCTATAAAAGGTAACATTTATTCGAGCACTTTTCTTGCACTAGAAATTTCTTGAGAAATTTGGCTAGTGTACCTTTTCAAGAACCCTCCCAGTAGATACTGTGATCATCATAGCCACTCTGTGAATGTGAGCAGAGGTTTACAGCGGGTAAGTAAACGGCCCAGAGCCTCTTGCTTCACACCGTGCTGTTCTTTCTATGCCCTAAAAGAATTTTCAGCTGAGTTCATCTTTGCTCACTTTGAGAGGCCTGACAGCCCCTCCTGACAGTCTTGGATGACTTAACATTGTCCAGAACAAATTCATCCTTGAATTGATTTAAAACTGCTGACAATTTATATTTAACTTCCATGTGAAGAAGATGATGTAGGTACACATACCCTTCAGCACTCACCAGCCAGTGGGAGAAAGAATAGTGTTCACTTATATCATGCACAGAATGTATTACTCAATGTAAAACATAGTTCTAGGGGCTGGAGAGATGGCTCAGTGCTTAAGGGGCCTAAGGACCCGGGTTCAATACCCCAGTACCCAAGTAAAGCCAGATGAATAGGATGTAACATTCATGTGGAGGTTGATTACAGAGTCCATTCTCTCTTTCTCTGCTCTTCTCTCTCTCCTCCCCTCATTTTCAAAAAAAATAAATATTTTTTTAAACAAAACATAGTTCTTAAAATCACACACAGACTCACACAATGGTGACTTATAAGAATTTACACTGTAATCTCGTAATTCCCTTGGCCCTAAGCAGTTTGGATCTGAGCTAAATTTTTGATTTTTTAAATTGGTGTGTGTGTGTGTGTGTGTGTGTGTGTGTGTGTGTGTGTGTGTGTGTGTGTGTTGTACATGGCATAGCATGCATGTAGAGGTCAGAGACAATCACAGGTGTCCAGACTTACCTTCTATCTTGTTTAAGGCAAGGTCTCTTGTTCACCGTTGCGCACGCCAGGCTAGGTGGCCTGCAAGTTTTCAGAAATTCTCCGGCTTTTGTTTTCTATGCTGCAGGCCTGCTGGGTTTACAGATGGTTGTATTGCCATGACTGGCTTTATGTGGATTTTAAGGATCCAAACTCAGGTCAGCTCAGGTCTCCAGGCTTGAACAGCACCTTCCCCACTGAGACATCTCGACTGCTCCTGAGCTAAATTGCTTTAGCTAATGTTTATACTTGTCCCCAGCTCTAAAAGTCCATGTCCATTGTAAGAAGTTCAGAGAATTCAAAGGGTGCAAGAAGCCAACAGAAATGTAGCCAGAGTTCTTAGTGCTTGATCTGGGCCCAGGTCCAAAACTCATCTGTGTTTGAATAATTCCTGCACAGTTATTTTTATGAATTACAAAGAAAAATCTTTTGATTATAGAATAATTTTAAGATATTTTATCACAAGTCATTTTAAAGCAGTTGAATTCAAGGCAAATAAAAAAGTTCCTCCTCATTGTCATGTTCTCTAGAAAATAGTTGAATGGAGTAAAGAGTCAGCTGTGACTTTCCTAAATACTCTATATGAGAAGGTAAACTGATTTCCTACCTTTGTGAGACTTTCAAAATAATTTGGATTTAAAAAATATTTCATTTATTCATTTATTTTTATTTATGAGAAAGAGAGAATGGGTGCACCAGGGTTTCTTGCTGCTGTAAAGGAACTCCAGAAACATGTTAAACTTTGCACATCTGGCTTTGCGTGGGTTCTGGAGAATCAAACCTGGGCTGGCAGGCTTCGAAAGCAAGCACCTTTAACCACTGAGCCACCTTCTCAGCCCTGGATTTTTTTTTTTTTCTAAAGAGAGAGGGTTTCCCCATGTAGCCTTGGACTTGAACTGGCAATCCTCCTGCCAGCCTCTGCCTTTGAAATGCTGGGATTATAGGTATGTTCCACCACATGTAGCTAATTGGGAATCTTGTACTTTCAAAATAGTGAAAAGAGAATTTGCTAACAGTGTGATATTCCATTCCCCATTTTCCTACTTATAAAAATAAAAAAAGGACTAGGGAGATTGCTCAGTAGTTAAAGGTACTTGCTTGCAAAGTTTGCCCATGGAGGTTTAATTCCCCAGTACCCAGGTAAAAGATGCTCAAAGTCGTTCATATGTCTGGAGTTTGTTTACAGCCGTAAAAGGCCCTGGCATGCCATACTCACACACTCTCTCTCTTCTTACAAATAAATAAAATATTTTTAAAAATTGATATACTTTAAAATTATAAAAATCAAGATTTCATGACTACATTTGTATATTTGCAACACATTTGCATCTTAGCAGAATATGATTCAAAGAATAAGTTACTCCCACACAGGCTTCCTTCCTCCTATAGTGGCCATCAAATATTTTAAATCTATTTCAGAGTTGTTTGATATACTGACTGCATATGAACATGAAATAGAAAAAAAAAATCACATTTAGTTTTCCATGTTCTTATATCAACAATATTGACTTGATATTATTTTGATGATGTTTCAATTGGTAGGTAAAATATTTAGGTAAATTGGGACCTTATTTTCTTCTGTTTCACTTGTTTTCAAAGTTAGATCAGAGAGGATTTGGTTTCATTTTAAACAGCATTACTCCCCATGTTCTTTGTGGCCCTTCCTCCTGTAAGCAAAATTCACGATCCATTATTTGAGAGGCATTAATTTTGGTGGCAATTCTTTATTTATGTAACTTTTATTGCTTATCACCTTCACTTCATCTGAGAACCTCAATGAGATTTGTATTAATTTATTATAATTCTGTTTCATTATAAGAAAATGTGATATATAGTTGTTAGTAGTTTTGAATCACTATTCTTTATTGCTGATTTGTGGGTGTGGCTTACCTCTGTCCTATAGTTAAATCCTATCATTTTTGTGATAATGATTTGCTATTATATGTTAAGAGTTCTGAATGGTATTTCATCATTACCAAATGACACACCCCCCAAGCCTGATTTAGGTTTATTCTCATCTTCTTAAACGTCCAATATTTTCTCTTGGCGATATTAGAGATTTTTTTCTTTTTATTCTTTTTCTGACTCTAAGTCTTGTTGAGTGAGTCCTTCGGCCTGGAAGTTGTGATTCCCCTTACCTCTGCCTCCCTAGAGCTGGGACTAATGTGTGTCATCACACCCCCTCCTGGAGATATCTTATTTTATTTTATTTTTTTGAGGTAGGGTCTCTCTCTCTCTAGGACAGGCTGATCTGGAACTCACTATGTAACCTCAGGGGGGCCTTGAACTCACAGTGATCCTCCTACCTCAGCCTCCCAAGTGAGTACTAGGATTAAAGGTGTGCTCCACCACATCTGGCAAAATAATTGTTTTTGTTTTTTAAATTGTTTTATTATTTATTTTCAAGCAGAGAGAGACAGACATAAACACACAGAAAAAGAAAGAGAGGAGGGAAGAGACAGAGAGAGAATGAGTGACCAGGGTCCCCAGGTGCTGCACATGACTTCCAGACACATGCACCACTTTGCTCATTTGGTAAAATGAGATCAGGTAGGATCTCACTCAGCTCAGGCTGACCTGACATTCTGTAGGCCCAGGCTGACCTCCAACTCACAGCAATTCTCCTATTTCAGCTTCCTGAATGCTGGGATTAAAGGCATGTGCCACAACTCCTGGCCTTAATACACATTTGATTTTGATTTAATTTTTGGTGCTGGTGCATTCAGAAAACTTTTACTGATCCCAAATTTTCCACGTCCACACATTCAGTCACGTAACTGTGTGCGGGGTCAGAATCCACAGTTGAGATGCTGGTCTCTTCTCTAAGTAATTGATATCTCACTTCCTAAAGTGACCTTTAGGAGCCAACCAACTAGGCCAATAAGTAAGCAAAAGTCTATTATAAATAGTGATTTGACTGTAAATTAGTGAGTTAGATATTAAATATTATAAACGCGGTGGCTTCTATTTGCATAGTTATCATTATAATTTTTCATGGAGCCTTTTTTGTTCATAAGTCTTGTGTTGGCATCCCATTTCCCTCCTCCCTGCCCCCATCGCATGAGGGCCCTCCTCAATGGGACTGCCGGAACGCTCCCCATAGAGCCTTGTGAATACTTCAAACTCTCAGGCTTTCTCCTTCTGGTTCTCAGATCTCTGACCTGTTATTTGTGTCATGTCTCCACTGGTGTTATTACTTTTTTTTAAAAAAAGATTTTATTTATTCATTTGAGAGAGAATGAGAGAGAAAGAGGTAGACAGAGAGAGAGAGAGAGAGGGAGAGAGAAAGAGAGAGAGAGAGAGAGAGAGAGAGAGAGAGAGAGAGAGAGAGAGAGAGAGAGAGAGAATGGGTGCACCAGGGCCTCCAGCCACTGTAAATGAACTCCAGACACATGTGCCATCTAGTGCTTCTGGGTACTGGGGATTTGAATTCTGGTCCTACTGCTTAGCAGGCAAATGCCTTAACTGCTAAGCCATCTCTCCAGCCCTGGTGTTATTGCTTTCAATTCTGCATGCTGCTCAGAACAGACACTTGTTGAGACCGTAAACCTGCCTGCCTGCCTGATCCACAGTGCCTTAGTGCTTCTGAGTCTAAACTAGGGTCATCAGGATTGCACAGTTAATAATGGTGTCTGCTTTTCCAAAAGAATGAAGAAAGATAAAAGGCCCTCTTTTACCTAGTTTTCGTTATGTACTTTTCCTAGTAACATGCTACTTTAATAAATCAATATATATACATATAAATATATATTTCATGCCAATATTTCTATTCATGCACATGTTGGCATGTTTAAATGTTAATAACTATGTTTTTCCAGCCTCCTGGGATTGTATTTATAAAACAGATGTGCTGTCATACTTAGATGGGTTTCTGAAAGGTTCTAATTTAAACTAATGTTATGAGAAATAATTTATATGAATCACATTTCCCAAAATGTTTTTGAGTCTAGATTTTTATTGTCCTAGATGGTGGCAATTATTTATCTTAGGTAAACTGCAAGCTCTGAAATTTTCATCAGGATTAATTCTATTAATTGCTTGGTGGTTCATCCCATGTTCTGAGATATCAGCTTAAAAGCTAATAGAATTTCCTAGCAAAGCAATGCAAGATTGATACTTTAAAAATCAGTATTACTGTTTCAGAATCTATTGAAGGAAAAGAAAGAAGAACATTTTCTTTCTGTAGTTTCTTCCTTCCTAATTTATACTCTTGCTAAGGGAAATATATGAATCCTGGACACAGGCCATATGGTTAGCAGGTGAGTTTTGTGTTAGCAGCTTTATACTATTTGTCTTTATCTGGCTGGAGATAGATCCAGTCTCTATAAGACGAGGGCCACCAGAGAATGATAGAAAAGCACAGGATGTTTTTTTCCAATCTGTTATTCATGTTACCTGATGTGACCTTGCACAGACTAACCTCACAATTTCGACATAGGGAAAAGGGAGAAAACAATGATTGACATTAGCTAATGGAGTTGTGATGGGATTCAATCAGATAACAAAAGCAAGTTCATGTGCCTATCATCTGGGAGACTATCTATGGAAAGATTGTTGGCTAATCTTACCAACAATTTGTATTCCATCTCCTCTCTCATCACCCTCTTTAAACACTTATTAAAATGAGCTTTTCATTACTTAATCCCACTTTCCAAAATAAGAGTATCATTTCTTCTGTACCATCGACAATTATTCCATATTCAGTTTATTGTCTATAGCCAAACAGTAATGTGAAAACCAAAACAGATGAAGAGAAATCAGGGCAGGGCCTTTATTTGGTTGGCAACAATTAATATCAAAGTTTAATATGTGATTAAATTTGTGATTAATATCTCAAGTAGAGTAAATTAGAAGACTGAACTGAGAAAAATCCAAAAAAGCAATGGGACATTTATCTAAGAGATATATGATGCAACTCAAGCAAGGTATTTGCATGTATGGACAAAAAGGAATACGGCCCTGGATCAATTCTTGGGAATTCCTTAATCTGAGAAGTCATACTAGAACAAAAAAACCTATTCCGGAGATTGCCTAAGAATAAAGTTCAAAAGAAGAACTAATGAATATATGATTAATGCTATCAAAGGCAATGAGTTCGAGACCAGAACAGTGGTGATACTTTACCACTACGCAGACCCTTTGTATGACATTTCTGTTTCTCAGATATGGCCTCAAAAGAATATTGTCATTATTTTATTAACATGGAACTGTAGCTAAGGCACAATTAAGTGACTTGCACAAAGTCACACAGCTAGTGAAGGATGGGGCTAGGATTTGCGTATGGACCTTCCAGTTATAAGTTTATTGCAACAAGCTATTAAGGGACGCCACCTGTGGTTGTTTGGCTGAGGAATATTGGCTTTGATTAGTGCCATTTTGTGATAAAAGGAAAATTATCTTTTTGCTCTGAATATGCTCCTAAATAATTTAGGGAAATATTTTGAAACCTTAAATCCAGATATTCTTTTTCAGGCCATTCTAGTCTTTAAATGTGTTCTGTGTCAACATAGTCAGGTTTTGAGGGGTATACAATCACATACACATGAACTACTGGTGGGGATACATTTTAAGACATGTTGTTGTTAGGTGACACCAACATTCTAGTGTGTAATTACACAAACCAAGATAGCTAAAACGTTATCAGGTGATATACGCTATGGGACCACTGTCATGTGTATGACCCATCCTTGACAGAAATAGTCATGTGGTGCATGATTATATATATTCCAGAAGAGACTTTAGGCAAGTATGTCTATATTAATAGCAACTAGAACCATATTGGGTTTTCTTCCCTGGTGACCTCACTTCTACTTGGTTATTAGTTCATTGATGCCAAAGTAAGGTTTGGTATATAGGCAAATCAAAGATTATGTGCTTAATTACTACACTCATAATCATGCAGGTATTTGCTAATAATCTTTCAGGAAATTAAAAGCATAAAAGTAACAGATAAAAACACAAAAGTAAAATAAAACAAAAAAACTAACACACACAAAACTACTTACCTAGTAAAATACACTAGTCAATGCATGCGTTAAGTATAGCTTGAGGAATTTCTACAAGAACACAAGTGAAACTACTACTGTCAAGATAAAGAACCTGCCCAGTGTGGTGAGCATGCCTTTAATCCCAACACTTGGGAGGCAGAGGTAGGAGGATTGCGGTGAGTTAGAGTCCACCCTGAGACTACATAGTGAATTCCAAGTCAGCCTGGGCTAAAGAGAGACCCTACCTCAAAAAAACAAAAACAAACAAAAAACCTTTCTGGCATCTGTGGAATTTTGTAGTGTATCTTTAAAAAACTGAAGTTTTCCACGTTAAGCTATGAGTGGTGGGGAGGAGGGCCTCTGTCTATAGACTTCACTGGTCAAGCACTACGAGTAATCATTTTCAAATGTCAGGGAGACTCGAAGCTGCATGCCCTGGTGGGTCAGTTGCATACTGGGTGCTGCCCATTTCCACTGTTGCTTTCTGTGAGCACCCAGCTGGTCTCTCTAAGGAACTGCTGTTTGGGTCAGACTCTCGCCCCTGGGACTTCAGGGTTGTAGGAGGGAAACCAGGGCTAAGCCAATGAGCACACTAAATTCCCCAACCCACGATGACAGGCTTTGGTTGAAACTAAAGGGACAGACAGAGGCCCAACCCTCCCGACTGGTGATAGGTGTTGAATGTTAGAAGACAGGCAGAGCTAGTGGAAACATCTCGCAGTGATGAGCCAATGTTATTCGAGAAAGAGCCAACAGATCAAGAGAAGGAAAAGTGATCGGCTGATGTGGCAAACTTCCCATGTCTACCCACCCCTGAAACAGGATCCTTCCTCAACTTTTACAGTAACTACTCAATAGATCTTCTTGGGTAAAACCGTTTGAAGTAGGGTTTCTGTCGCTGGCAGTCCAAATGACTTGGCTATTACATGTCTGAAAGGACTGACCGATTCCCTAGAAGAAAATGAGACTATTCTTTTCTTTTTTAAGTATTTTATTTATTTATTCATTTATTCATTTAAGAGAGTGAGAAAGATACTGAGAGAGAGACAGAGACAGAGACAGGGAGGAAGGGAGGGAGAGAGGGAGAAAACGGGTGCACCAGGTCCTCCAGCCACTGCAAATAAACTCCAGACACATGCACTGCCTTGTGCATCCAGCATTATGTGGTTACTGGGGAATTGAACTTAGGTGCTTCTGCTTTACAGGCAAGCACCTTAACCATTGAACAATCTCTCCATTCCTTTTCTTTTTTAAAAAAATCTTTTATTTATTTCATGAAGGAAGGGAGGGAAGAGAGAGAGAGAGAGAGAGAGAGAGAGAGAGAGAGAGAGAGAGAGAGAGAGAGAGAGAGAGAGAGAGAGATATGGGAGCACCAGCCTCGAGCCACTGCAAATGAACTCCAGATGCACGTGCCACCTTGTGCATTGGCTTTACGTGAGTAATGGGGAATCAAACCCAGGTCTTTAGGATTTTCAGCCAAGCATCTTAATTGCTTGAGTCAGTCAGTATGTAAGTGAGGGGAAACGAAGAGCTGGCAGGAGCTGTAACTGTAGCAGAACAGAACTGAAAGCTGTTTTGATGACAAGGATGAGGAATATTGTATTCACATGTTTTGCATTTAATGCAAAATACCTTTCACCACCACAAAATTTTGAAGTCAGCTATGTGTAAGAATGCTTTGTGAAAGTGCATATTTGACAGAAAAAGAGAAGTAGAGAGGAGAGGAAAGAAGGAAGAGAGACAGGGAGGGAGGAAGAGAGTACTACATGGTGCAGCATCAGCAGAATATGGACCTGAGGCACTTATAAAACAACCCTTACATGCAATGCATTCAGGCATGTGGTTCCAGAAACCTGCTGCTTCAATTTTCCTGTGTTCCAAAGGCATAAAGAAACCAATTATTGAAGGGAAATGGATTAATAGTTTATGGCGGTGTTCCAATTTTATAGAAAATAATGAAACGCAAGCCAGGAAATACACACGTGCCAATTTAACTAAGAGATAAACTGTTAGAGCTATCTCTTCCTGGAGACAGTTTCCTTTTCTGGTATCTGGGCTTTAGCCTTTCTCTCCATGGGATTCCTGGGGTATTTTTAATTCTTTATTTGTTTTAGGGTCCTGTGTCAGGAGCTGGGGCCTCAGATAGTCATGGGACTGTGCACATCATGAGTGAGGATTTGAGCCCACTCTGCTAGATCGAAAGAGACAAGCCAAACCCAATCAATTATGTCTTATATTATTCTTAAGTATGTTTGACAATAACACTACTTTTGAGTACCAGTATTCTCAGCCAATCCTAAATTTGGAGAGATTAAAGAACCTAAAGAGGCTGGGTGTGGTGGCACATGCCTGCAATCCCAGCTCCTTGGAAGTCTAAGGCGGGAGAGTTGCAAGTTCAAGTCATACTTGGGCTAAATAGTAAGCCACCCTGAACTGTTTAGAGAGGTTCTCTCAAAACTAAACATGGACTGCAGTTCAGCAGTAAATCACTGGTCTAGTATGTATGAGGCCCTGGGTTCAATCTTCAGTGAAAAGAAAGAAAGAAGGAAAAAAAGAAGAAAGAAAGAAAGAGAGAGAGAGAAAGAGAGAAAGAAAGAAAAAGATAAGAAAAGTCTTTTGGATTTACCATCATCCCAGTTTCTTCTAAATATTGAGGCAGGAGGATTTTGGATGATGTAAAAACTTCCAGGTCAAACTCAGATATGTATTGAGACCCTGTCTCCAGAAATAAAGGAAAGGAAAGGAAAGGAAAGAAAGAAAGAAAGAAAGAAAGAAAGAAAGAAAGAAAGAAAGAAAGAAGAAACAATTGAATGGTAAGACACTTTTTGAAATAAGGAGTTTCAAAATCCATAAACTCTTTGACTTACTGATTCATAAAGAGTTAGCTTCCCAGCCCTTAACTGTACCCAAAGGAATAACAAATGCATACACTTCACAGCATACAATACATCCACTGGTGCACAATGCTATGCCTAAGCCAACTTAAATCAACTGCAGTTCTCTTAAGTTGCTCATTAGGACCAAGTAAGCAACTTTACATCAAATGTGAAAAACATGTTTTTTTTTTTCTCCCAACACACCTCTTCAAGTGGAGATTTTATCATTCAGTAATTTTTATTAAATTCCACTGTATTAGATGGTCCATGAGATATAGACTATTAAGTCAGCAGCATCAGTGATTTCATGAGAGAGAGAGAGAGAGAGAGAGAGAGAGAGAGAGAGAGAGAGAGAGAGAAAGAGAGAAAGAGAGAGAGGAGGGAGAGCACGAACACAGAGTAGATTCTCCACTGACTAGTTCCCATCATAAGAAAGCAATAGGATGCAGACACGAGGGAAAAGGAGATTCCCCCCCCCCCTCACCCACACACAGACACTGCAGCCTGGCTTCCCTGGAAACGGATGCCAAGCTGCAGATCAGCATGCAGATAATGCAGCAGGCAGTATGAGCATGCTGTGAGCTGAGGGAGGCCAAGTGCACAGCACACCACATCCTCACCACCTGAGTGATTTAAGGTTTTGGATTCAATCTTACGATGCCCTTGGTATATTCATTTCCCATTTCTTTCTGGGGTGAGAGGACAGACACTACTCTCCTTGAGCTCTGTCCATACTTCCAAGCTGCCACCAGGGGGAACGTTTCAACCAGGAGGTAAGTGCTGGGATTAATGGTGAGAATTGTAACTTTAAGGTCAGGTACTTGGAATCGCAGTCACACAGAATAAGTCTTCTTGTCACTAGAGCGGCCTTAAGTGCTTTCCTATTTCTGACTCACTGGGTGTATATACACAGTGCAGCCAGAGCTAAGGGTGCCTGGCAGGCTGACAGTTGACACACCCCTCAGGTTCTGCTGCTGACAATGTGAACATCTCATGTAAGGTGACCGACTTCATGGAGGTGCACAAACCGTCCTCCAAGAAGCTGAAGATCTTCCCCGATGAAGAACTAGAATTCCAGAAGTAAACTTCTTTTCTTTATTTTGCCCATAATATAGAAGAAAAAATTCTAATTCTTTCCTTCATTATTATTATTATTATTATTATTATTTTAGCTAGG
Source organism: Zapus hudsonius (assembly GCA_004024765.1). NCBI lineage: Eukaryota > Metazoa > Chordata > Mammalia > Rodentia > Dipodidae > Zapus > Zapus hudsonius. The sequence goes on from PVHP010003566.1 coordinate 33,655, forward strand.
GTCTCACTCTAGCTCAGGCTGACCTGGAATTCACTATGTATTTTCAGGGTGGCTTCAAACTCACAAAGATCCTCCTACCCCTGCCTCTCCAGAGCTGGGATTAAAAGTGTGTGCCACCATGCTCAGCTCCTCCATTCTCTTGATAGTATTTCTTCGACTCCTGAAGAAATACGAAATGCCTGCAGCGGGCATTGCACAAATGTGGCCCAAATGTCTTGCACTTCAGGAAAGGGCTCTGCATTATTGCCCAATGAACTAATTAATTGAATGGTCCCACCACCTTAGAAAGCCCAGCTCCTCACACTCGCTTGTTTGTGATGCAGAAGCAAGTGAAAATAACTCCAGAGAGACAGGTGTGGGCAGGCCCTGTGCTCATCTGATTCATGATCACCTAAAAACACAAGCTGATCAGATGCTCTTAATTGGAAATTTTCTCTTTGTTAGAAAAATATGCCTTGCCATATTTTTCTCCTAAGCACCTCTTTGGAGTTAGAAGGGAGTTTGGGGACAGTTCCATACCCAGTTAATCATAGCCTGCTGTGTTGATTACAGCATGCATGTGTGTTATGTGTCATGTGGGGCGAGGGAGCTTCAACTTTGTGACATGAAAGGGCTGGACGTGCCAAAGAATTATGTATTGTGTTATTTGCTAAAATTTACAACTGATTCTAATGCTTAATGCTGAAAACCTCTAATCAGCATGGAATTGTTCCCACTCAAAGCTGTGTTTATGATAATACCAGAGAGTAAGATGTAAGTACCTTCCATTTGCAAATCAAATAGACACATACACTGTAATTGAAAGCCCTGAAGATTTCCTCAGATGAAGTGGCAAATTAATAACTTGATGAGTTTATTGAAAAGAAAATGTAAAACTATTTATTAAAAATACTCAGTCATTACCAGCACTGGAAAAAAATAAGCCACTTAATGTCGATGGAGCTCAGTGGTAGAGCACTTAACTTAGCCCTTGGTTCAGTCCCCAGCACTGTAAAATAAATAAAGTAAAATTTAAAATATAATAATAAAATGAAATTACTCAGCTATTAGAACCCTCATGATCCCCAAAGAATGTTGCGGAAAATTTCAGCACCAAATAACTCTGCTAAGCTGTTATTTTTGAACTAATTGGTGAATAACATCTAATAAAAATTAGGTATTGTCATAGTCAGCCACACACCACTGGGATGAATCTCCAAACCAGGCACAGTTTTGGGGAGGAAAGTATTTATTCAAGCTACAGATCCAGGGGAAGTCTCATAAAAGTGAAAGAGGCTGGCCCTCTTTCACAGGTCCAAACAGATAGACAAACCCATCACCTACACCACACACACAATAGCAAACAGACAGGAAGGGGGGGGAGCACCAAGGTGAGAATTTCTTCCCCTTTATAATAGGCTTAGGGTGGGGTCTTGCAACCCTATCCCAGACTTAATGGCTTCCTGAGTCTCTGGAATTTCCTTCCTGTACTGCCCACACAGGAAAGGATGTCTACTTCTAGCTTCTTTGAGCTTCTTTATATCCTGCCCCTTGCTAAACAGCCTCAGAGACTCACCCAAGATAATAAAAAAGATCCAAGTTGACAACAAAACCTAACCACCACAGGTATTATAGCCACCAAATTAATTAATTATTATGGTAAGCCTCAGTATAGTAGAAGACCATCCCCTTTGCTCTAGTTACCTTTGGGTTTATTTTGGCTTACTGTCTAATGGGGCAGCTTTGTGATCGAATGAGCATCACATCCACCACAGCAGGTAGAGAACATCAGCAGGAGAGTGAATTGAAACAACTTTGTCAAGCTAGGATCTAATAAACCTCAAGGTCCATCCTCAGTGACACACCTCCTTCAGCAAGGATCCACCTCCCAAGTTGCTATCAGCTGGGGCCCAAGCATTCAAAACACACGAATTTATAGGGGGCCTCTGACTCAAACCATCACACCCTTATCTTGTAATATGTAGTACTTTACCAAAATCTAAACAGATCACTCAGCAACTTTTTTATGTGATTTATAATAAAAAGTACTAAAGTTGTGCTTTTAGAAGCATGCTGGAAAATTTTAAGGACCTTTCACTTTATTTTACTTTATCTGTAATCTTTACTAGCCACTTTCGGCATGATATATCTTTGATTTTTATTAACTTTTTTGAAGGTGTGTGCATGCCCATGCGTTCACTCTTGTGTGCAGGGTCTCTTGCTGTCGCAAATGAATGCCAGACACTTGAACCACTTTTTGCATCTGGCTTAGTGTGCTTCCTGGGAGTTGAATCCCAAACTGGCAGGCTTTGCAAGCCAGCACCTTTAACTATTTAACCATCTTTGCAGAACCCCCATAATATTTTCCCATAATTATGTTGAGCCTAATTAAAATAATGGGCCAGGTCTGAAGAAGGTTGTAAAAGTCATCCGCCTGAAAGCAGTCTATTCGGCTGACATGGTTTGTGTTGCTTTGCTAGTGTTGTATAGTGTCAGTGTCTCTGTAGCTCAGTAGGGAGAGACCAGGAACACATGTAACCCAGCCTCCCCAGAGGGGCAGGGTCATGCTGACCTGCATCATTGCTCTAGGGGCTGATGACAGGTCATATTTTCATTAGTGCTATGTAAACACACAGGTAACTGCACCTTTAATATTTCTATTTATTTATTTGCAAGCAGAAAGAGATTCAGACAGAGAGACAGAGAGAAAATGTGTGTGCCAGGGCCTTTATCTGCTGCAAACAAGCTCCAGATGCATGTGCCACTTTGTGCATCTGGGTCTATGTGGATACTGGGAAATCTGTTCCGGGCCATTAAGCTTTGCAAGCAAGCACCTTAACTGTTGAGCCATTTCTCCAGCCCCTAAGAACACTATTTGTAAGGAGAGAAAGAGAGGAGAGAGAATGGGTGTGCCGGGGCACCTAGCCACTGCAAATGAACTCCTGATGCAAGTGCCCCTTTTGTGCCTCTGGCTTTATGTGGGTACTTGGGGCTCAAACACAGGTTGCCAGGTTTTGCAAGCAAGCGCCTTAACCACTGAGCAATCTCTCCAGCCCCCCTAAGAATACTTTTTAAAATGTATTATTTATTTGAGGAAGACAGAGACGGAGAAAGAGAGAAGAGAGAGAGAGAGAATGTTTGTGGGTCTCTTGCCAATGCAGACTCCAGATTCATGTGCCTCTTCATGCATCTGGCTTTATGTGGGTACTGAGGAATTGAGCCTGGGCTGGCAGAGTTTGCAAGTAAGCACCTCTAACTGCTGAACCATCTCCCTAGCCCAAGAACACTTGTTTTGTGCCTGTGTGTGTGTGTGTGTGTGTGTGTGTGTGTGTGTGTTTACATGGGTCTATGGCTTAATTCTTCAGTCGAATCTTTGCTTGCCCTGAAGTTCTGTCTCACTTGGTTAACTGAAATACAAAGCAAATGAGGAAAACCTCAAATCAAGGTCATTGAAGGCCAAGGAATATTTTCCTTCTCATTAGAAGATTGAATTCATTTGTATGTTCATTTGGTCCCTGAAGTCTACCCCAAAAGGGCACACATTCCAGAATCTCACCCCACACGGTGCTGCTACCCACACTCAGGACAGGCCATCCTTCCTCAGTTGAACTTTCCTTGAAATATTCTCATAGCCACCCAGAGGTGTTTCCATGGCAAAGAATCCGAGAGGAAGATTAACCACCACACCCTGGTTTCTCAGGTCCCACATGAGGACAGGTAACCTTTCCGGTTCTCCTGAAAATCTCATTGTGCTTGACTTCAGGTGAACCTCCCTTCATGGTTGATTGTGTTCAAGGGTGCTTGCTCAAATACATATCCCAATCTCACCACTGAGGACTCCCCCATACAAACCCTCACTCTTTCTCTCTCTCTTCTTTCTTTTTCTTTTTGGCTTTTTGGTGATAGGCTCTCACTCTAGCTCAGTCTGACCTGGAATTCACAAATTCACTATGTAGTCTCAGGGTGGCCTTGAACTCACGGTGATCCTCCTACCTCTGCCCCCTGAATGCTGGGATTAAAGGTGTGTGCCACCAGGCCCGGCTCCCTCACACTTTCCTGGATGTTCAATGAGGATCTCGAGGGGGACAAATCCATTGGTTTCTGATACCGCTCTCTTTAGCATTTGGTGTCCTGAATGGTAAGCAGGCAGGCTCTGCAGGCAAATTGCCTGAGGGCACATCCTGTTTGACTTTGGACTAAATTCTTATTTTTCTTAAACTTCAGCTACCCTATATTATCAAATAGGCAATAATAATAATAATAATAATAATAATAGTAGTTCTTACCTTGTAGCAGTTAAATCAACAATACATGCAAAGGGTTTATCGCCATGCTCATGACCATTCTCATTATTATTTAACATTCTCCTGAATGAAGCATTTTTTTCAGGTATTGTCTCAATTCTGGAGCAGTTTCATGAAAGTGATACCTTCTCATTTCTATATTTTGTATAAAGAAAGTCTGAAGTCTGTAGCTCACAATTGTCCAATTACCAGGCCTCCCAGGAAGATTTAGGACCAGGTCAGTCTGATCCTACACATTGTGTTCTTGCCCACTGTGTTCAGTACATGATATTTATTAGTCATGAGCAATTAGTCAGAAGATTTTATATAGATGCTAAATGGATTTAAGTAGGTGGAGTGAGAAACACAGAGTACATAAGAAGTAGCATTTTCCCAGCGAGAGAGCTGTGGCCCATCTAACCCTACCAACCCACTGCAGGCTGATAGCTGAGATCCTGGTAAGAGATGAGCCACCCCAGTCATACCTTGGAGGATCCATATGGAACCCCACAGAGAATGATGGGATGAACAAAGAACCCACAGCCACAGCCATTCAATCAACACATGACAAGCCAGTGAGACAGAAACCAACGATTTTCAACACAAAGTCCCCTAAGTTCTCAACTTTAAAGCAGCCTTAATACTCACCCAACATGACTCAGGGAACTGAGCGGAAGAGGGGGGGGGCTGAAAGATTGTAAGAGCCGTGGTGGGGGAGACTATCCAGAGGCATGGCACCCCTCAGTAACAACACACTCGGGCCAGGAGAACCGGGCTGAGTACTAGGCTATCCATGGTCCCCTGCCCCAAGGACTGATCCAGACGGCCCATGGAGCCTCCTGATTGGGGATGGGGAAGAGGGGCATTGGGGAACTGGGGATAACAACTCATTATTTGCCCACTAAATAATGTACCTCATTATGGACAATTTAAAAAAAAGCACTTTAAAAAAAAAAGAAGTAGCATTTTCCTTCCAGGACTTCTGAGATGAGGTCTCAGTGTGTTGGTCAGGCTGGCCTCAAACTCTTGGACTTAAATGGTCCTCCAACTTCAGCCTCCTGAGCAGCTAGATGTCAACCTAGCTTCAAAGATCTAACTTCATTGGGAAGAAATGCACACCATACACACATACATATATATGAAAAAAGGAACTGAAATAATAAGTCATGTCTGCAAATAAACAGTGGTAATGAAATTCCATGTGATTTCCAAGTAGAGAGAGGGAGAGCCCATAGTGAGCTAGACAAGTCAAGGAAGGAAGGCTTCACAGATGTGGCCATAAGGCCTGGAACATAGGAGCTGTTTGGTGTGGTGTGAGTAGGCTCATGTGTACAAGTATAGTTCCCTAATGGGTGGTCCTATTCTGGGAGGTTCTGGAAACTTTAGCTGGTGGGATCTAGCTAGAAGAAGCAAATGGCCGGGGGAGATTCTTGGGGGTATCTTGTCTCTGGCCCCTTCCTGTCTCCCTTTCTCTGCTTCCTGTCCACCATGAGGAGAGCAGCCTCCTTCTCCACTTCCTTTTACAATCATGGTATTCTGCTCAAGCACATGGGCCCAAGGGACCCTGAACTGAAATGCTGAAACCGTGAGCCAATATAAATCTTTCTTCCTTTATGGTGTTCTCTTCAGGGATTTTGGTCACAAAGGAACTACCAGGGAAGCTTTGTGTATGTTGGATGTTTGAATAAATTAGGCAGCTCTGAAGGGTAAATAGGATCTGGAGAAACTGAAAAGAGGAAGGAAAGGCAAGATGATTCACATTACGAGTTTAGAGTGACCCCCAAACACATGCATGACAGATTCTTTAAGAGCAAAACTGCTCTGCAAAGCTCCCTCAGTCTTCAACTTGAGGCACATTTAGAAGCTGTAAGATTTCACTAGAATGGAGCCCTGGCCAGCCCAAGCCTCCCCAGCTGCCTAAGGGCGGAACAAATGTTGACACATAGGCCAAAGGTCTGTTCTAAACAACTCAAAGAATAAATGCATGGGCTCGATAAAAATGTATTGTTGCTTCTCAGTGTTTTTACATAATTATAACCTGAAAGTGTCTAAAAATGATAAGCTGAATGCTATCAAAACAAGCAAAAGAATAACGTGATTAATTTTACATTAACCCAATGACTAAGCAAGCCCAAAGGTTTAAAAATGAGATGAGGCAAAGAAAGTCTGACATCATAGTTAAAAATAATATAAGGCTGAACAGTCCTTGAGCGGAAAGACTCTACCAACAAAAGTCAGTGACAGAAATGCCTGAGAACACAGAATGCTGGGACTTGGGTTTCATTAGCACAGTCCAGCTGAAAGAGGGGGCAGCATGTGCACAGTAGTAAATGCCAGGAGCAGTCCAGAGGGGGCGTTCTAAGAGCATTGAGTGGGTTTTCAACGTTAGCCCTAGGCAGGGAAGAACTTTGTCCTTGGACACATGACCTAAAGGTTCTGCTTTAGCTCTCCCCAAAATACAGCCCTCTTATGGAGCCAGGAATCCATGGCCATCTCCCTTTGGTCACCCCAACTGCAATCCAGCAACCTTCTCCCCTTCTTCATCAAATATTTTGAAGGCAGTTCTAGCCTCTCTGCAAATCTTGTGTCCGCATGGCTGGTGTGGAACCTCTAGCCATGGGGTAACCAAGGACCTGCCATCTTTGTGATGTGGACACAGTTCAAACGGGAAGGTAGAGCATCTAGGTCACTCACATATGGTCCATTCAGGACAAAGGGCTCAGGGGTGGGGAGAGAAGTGAGCTTGAGGGACAGAGCTCTATGTCGCCGGGTTCCCACATGGAACTGGGGAATCTGGTATTCCGAATTCAAACCTGAGGTGCCAGGTCATTAAAAAGTTATGGTTGTGGGCTGGAGAGATGGTTCAGTGGTTAAGGTACTTGCCTGCAAAACCTGATGATATAATCTTGATTCCCCAGTACCCACGTATGGTCAGATTCACAAAGTGGCTCATGCATCTGGACTTTGTTTACAATGGCTAGATGCCTGGTGAGGCCATTGTCTCCTTTTGCTTGCAAATAAATAAATAAAATTATTTTTAAAAAGCTATGGTTGTCAAGGTATACTGTTTGTCAGTTATTAGCTTCTTTGGAAATTGTAAATACTTAGACGTAAAGGATGCGGATCTCCTGTACATTCTTTTTTTGTTTGTTTGTTTGTTTTTGTTTTTTTTTTCGAGGTAGGGTCTCACTCTAGCCCAGGCTGACCTGGAATTCACTCTGTAGTCTCAGGGTGGCCTTGAACTCATGGTGATCCTCCTACCTCTGCCTCCCGAGTGCTGGGATCAAAGGCGTGAGCCACCACGCCTGGCTTCCTATACATTCTTTTCCTGGCTTTCATAGAAGTTTATAGTGGACTCAGGATGTAAAAACAAATCTGACAGAAAGATAAAAGGATAAGGAAGAAGAAACTCAGTCCACCTCCTCTGAACCCAGGGCCTAGGTAGAACTTAGGAGTGTTCTGTGTGATCATCTCCCTCAGTGTCTTCCATCCTCTTTCTTCTCTTCTGGCACTTTCTTCCTCACAATCTCCTTTCTGCCCTGCACAGACTGGAAGACCTTGGCCATTGTCTCTGTGATCATCTGGAGGTTCCAGCAGATAAATCACCTTCACTCAGTTACAAAGATGTGTACAATTTTCCCAAGGCACAGTCTACTCCACCCCTTGCCTGCGATGGGTCCTGTCATCTCTGCATCACATTCAAACCCAGCCAGTGCTTTCCTTGTCAGTTCTTAGAGTCGCCCTCAGACAACCTTTCGGAGTCCTTTGCTCAATGCTAGTGGGCGACTTTGCTGTCAGATGGCTCTCTGCTCCTTTCTTCTCTTTCTCTCTTTAGCCGGTGTTAACAGTTCCTCCATCTGAGCACAGTTCCATTTAGCTCATCGGGAAGATGCTCCCATTCCACTGCCCCTCAGAGTGTTGCTTTCTGTTCTCTCCTTGCTTTGCCTGCTTTGGAAAAAGATGTGGATCTTAGTTACTTTCCTATTGCTGTGACCTGAGAGAAAGCAGCTTAGGGAAGGAAGGGACACAGTGCATCATGGTGGGGGAGGCAGGAGGGCAGGGGCAGAGCAGGGCAGCTGAGAAGGAATGCAATGCTTCTTTTTCTTCAGTGGGACCTCATCCCCGGGGAGGGAGCCACCCACAGCAGGGCTGGGTCTTTACTCCTCACTTCAAGCTCTCTAGAAACACCCTGACAGAGCAGAGGTGTGTCTCCAGGGTGATTTCCAGTTCAGTCAAGGTGACGATGATGTTGATTAAGGTGTTGGAGATGGAACCCCGGGCTGTACCTCCACCTCTAGTATATTTATGGCAGAATAGGTGTTCATTTCTACCAGTGGTGTTAATGATCAACTTCATTAACCTCTAGGTTCTAGGATTTAGGAAATTACATAAATCTCAGGAGAAGATATTCTAAAGTTTACTCACATTTTAAAAATAACTCACCAATTCTCCACGCATGCCCAGGAACAGCTCAAACAGTAGATTCAGATGATATTTTCACTTTCTTAAGAGAGGGAGGGAGGCAACCTTCAGAAATGTTCTGGAGATCTAAAAGGAGAAAAGCCAGAGGTGCTATCTAGGAACCTTGCTTTCCTCAATTGAACAATGGAATATCAATGGAGCGGGTTGCAGGGTATGGCAAGAGAGATGGCATGGAAAAAAATGAACTTGCAAAATGACAACACAGAGCAAACTTTCTAGTATGTGGTTCTTACAGGGACACTTGTTTCCAGTAAGGGGAAGACAGGCAATTTTTTTTCGGGGGGGGGGGAGAGGGACAAAAAGAAAAAGTTTGTGAAATTGGTGAAGAAATGCTCTAACCAAAATTAAAATATTTTTTATTTATTTGATGAGAGACAGGGAGAGCAGAAAAACCAAGCATTTCTTGTTTTAAAGTAGCAAACATGCATATAGCTTATTAATTTAATCAATTCTTTTATATGTGCCATCTCATTTGATTGGCTCAACAGCCCTGGGAGGTAGGTAAGTGCTTGAGAAAAATGTGTCCCAGAGAAGGGAAGTGAGTGAAGACTAGTAATGAGGGAGAAAACAAAAATCAAAGTTGTGGGACTGGGGAGATGGCTCAGCAGTTAAAGGTGCTTGCTTGCAAAGTCTGCCAGCCTGGGGTTTGATTGCCCAGAGCCCATGAAAAGCCAGATGTGAAAAGTGGTACATGCTTCTGGAATTGGATTCCAGTGGCAGGAGGCCCTGGTATATCCACACTCTCTCTGTGCCTGTCTGTCTGTCTCTCTCTGAAATAAATAAATAAATATTTTAAAATAATCAAAGTTAAGTCTGGGCTCGTGAATCCTTGTCAAATGATGTATTTACCCAACCTAGGAGCTAGGAAGATGATTTAGCAGTTAAAGGTGCTTCTTGTAAAGCATGCTGGTCTGGGTTCAATTTCCCAGTACTCACCAGAAACCAGACACACAAAGTAGCACATGAGTCGGTAGTACGTTTTCAGTGGAAAGAGGTCCTGACAGGCCCATTCTCTCTCTCTCTCTCTCTCTCTCTCTCTCTCTCTCTCTCTCTCTCTCTCTCTCTCTCCCTCTCTCTCTCTAATAAATAAATAAAAATGTAGACACCTAGGGTATTTATCCCACCGTGATGAATATATGTAGTTGCACAATGCTTACCTACAGATAATATTTATATGCGAATACAAAAAGGGAAATCATTTAAATTAAGTCAAAACAATCTTCAGTTGAACATAAATCTTCTGAAATGCATTGACAGGGATCATTTTTTATTTATGCTTCCTGAATAGTAGCCTTGTCTTTATATCATTCTTCATTCTCAAACATAGCCTTGGTTGATGGCTCTTTTTACTTTCTTTTCTTTTTGTTTTATTGACAATTTTTCCATATGTATATAATATATTTTGGTCATATGAAGTGTGTGTGTGTGTGTTAGCTTCTATCAGCATTGGTGGGGGTTCTTCACCAGAGCACACGCAATTACCAGTGTCTACGCCCCTGAAGTAATCGTCTCCTCCACCCTGTTGATGATTCTTAACAGCTCATCCTTGTTCTGTTGGGAATGTTTTCCTTGAGTGCTTCTTGTGTATGATTTAGGGATTAGCCTTATTTTACAGTCCTCCTATTTCCTGCCCATAAACACATTCAAGAGGTAGTAAACACACAGAAAGCAGTCTGAATGACAGAAATGAATTTAAAAGTGTGTCCTCTGCTGGAGTAGTGGTGTCATGACAACAGTGGTGACAGACCCATTTGAACACTCACGACAGCTAATTATTTTAAAACTACTATAGTTACAGATCTTACCACTTGTTGAAACTTACCTCAATAACATATTTTGTATCATAGATCGCTAAGAGAACACTTTAAAAGCATTTGAAATAAAAGCTTATAGACAGGATGAGAGCCGGCTAAGTGGATAAAGCACTTGTGGTAGTGTATGTAAATTTGGCTCCCCAGAAAAATCCCGGTACTGTAGCAGATATCTGTAATCCCAGCACGTCTACAGCATGATGAATGGCCAGGACAGAAGAATCTATGGTAAGCTCACATGCCTGTTAGCCTGGTAAACATAGAGGTGAATGATGAGAGACCCAGCCTCAAACAAAGCTGAAAGGTGAGGACAGACACCCAAGGGTGTCCTGTGATCTCCACAGACACACACACACCATGGCATGTGCACATGCACACACGCACGCGCGCGCGCACACACACACACACACACACACACACACAAAGCCTATAAACAGAAAACATGGTTTAAGAAATATTGAAAACAGTAGTCTTTCTACCCTCTCTTTTTTAAGTAGCAAACTCCTATTCACCTCTCAGGACTTGGCTCAGTGCCATCTTTAACACTCTGTTAGAAAACTGCATTCTTTCTGTGCTCCTGTGGACTTTGTATTGCATGCTGAAATCACTTCTGTATCGATGAAAACAGCTGTATTTTGTCTATTGATCCTGTTTTCTAGAACCTTGTTAAACTTATTGATTAGCTTTAGCAGTGTGTGTGGGGGGATGTCTGTTTGTGTATTCATGACTGAATAGTTGTTAAATAACCTTGAAGTATACCTGTCCTTACCACTTCTGTTTAACAATGAACTTAAAGTTCTATTGAGGGAATTATGCAAGAAAAAGAAATTAAAAAGAACCCAGATTAGAAAAGAAGTAAAAATATTTCTATTTTCACACTACTTGATCACCTTTTATGTATGTACAAACTTCTAAGGAATATACACATGCATACATCCACACACAAACTGCTAAAACTAATCCACAAGTTTATCAAGGTTGTAGAAAACAGGATCAATATGCAAAATACAGCTACTTTTCTATACATTAATAATAGGAAATCTGAGGCCAGGCATGGTGGCATACACCTTTAATTCCAACACCTGAGAGGCTGAGGTAGGAGGATTGCTGTGAATTCGAGGCCAGCCTGAGACTACATAGTGAATTCCAGGTCAGCCTGGGCTACAGTGAGACCCTACCTTGAAAAAACCAAAACCAAACAAACAAATAAACAATAACAAAAAGAAATCTGAGAATGAAATTTCAGAAACAATTCCACTTATAATAGCATAAAATCAAACTGATAGAATAAAACACATAAGAACAAATTCAACAAAAGGAGTATCTGAATAGTGGGACGAAGCCAGAGGCGATGTAAATAAATGGAAGTGTATCCCATACACATAGATTGGAAGGCTTAGATTGTTAAAATAGCAATGCTCTCCAAATGGATTAGAGATTCAATAAAATCTCCATCATAATGCTAACTTCCTTTTGTTCAGAAATGATCCTGAAATTCACATAGAAATAGGAGGAAACCAACATGCCCCATACAATCTTGAAAAAGTAAAGTCAAAGAATTTAGAGCTTGTGGGTTCATAACTTACTACAATGCTGCAGAAGTAAGTCTATAGTGTCCTCACAGAAAGAGAGACAGAAATATGGGTGGAGCAGAACTGGCTCTTGGATTTGGAGTTAACGGATTCTTTTTTCTTTTTCTCTTGAGATAGGATCTCTCTCTAGCCTTGACCTGGAATTCAGTATGTAGTCTCAGGCTGACCTCAAACTCACAGCAATCCTCCTACTTCTGCCTCCTGAGTGCTGGGATTAAAGGTGTGTGTCACCACACCTGGCAGAGAGAGAGAGAGAATGGACAGGCTGAGGCCTCTAGCCACTGCAAAGGAACTCCAGATGCATGCACCATTTTGTGCATTGACATGGGTACTGGGGAATCAAACTCGGGTTGTTAGGTTTTGCAGGCAATTGTCTTAACCACTGATTCTTTGCGTGTATGTGTGCATGTGTCCGTGTGTGTTGGTTTGGAGGTCAGGGACAGCTGCGGGTGTCTGTCCCTGCCTTCCACCTTGTTTGAGACAGGGTCTCACATTGCTCACTGCTGTATTTGCCCAGCTAGTTGGCCTGAGAGCTTCCAGGAGCGTCTCCAGCCTCCACCTCCCTTCTTGTAGGTGTGCTGAGATTACAGAGGCTTGTGACACACGGTCTAGCTTTCACATGGTGTATCAATTACTTTCTTGTTGCTGGAAAAAAAAATACCTGACCAGAAGCAACTGAAGGAAAAAGCATTTATTTTCTGCTTCCATTCCATCACCTTGTGGAAGGCAAGGCAGGGGACTTGTGAACTGTCCATCAGGAGGGAGGAAGTAGAGAGCCCCAAGCAGAGCTGGACTGGGAGACCTAAAGGCCAGCCCCAAGGACACCCTTCCTCCAGCAAGGCTCTTGAAGGCTCCACAACCTTTCCCAGCAGCACTACCAACTGGGGACTAAGTATTCAAGCACCTGAGTCTATGGGGACATTCATATTCAAATCATCACACCACACAGGGATGCTGGGGATTTGAACTCAGGTCCTCATGCTCGTGTGGCAGTGCTTTATCTAGAGTCATCTCCCAAGTTTTAGAGTCAACTGATTCTTAAAAAAGAAAACTTTTTATTAGTCTCCACATCTACACAATGTATCACAATCCCCTCCCTCTGGCTTCCTCTGTCCCCTTCCCACGTCCTTCCCTCCACGGAGCTCCTTCTTCTAACCTAACCTCTCTTCTCTTTTGATGTCATCATGATTTTTTTTTTTGCCTTCATATTATCAAGGTTCTAGAAAACAGGACTTTAACTGTCCATCTGCCATTGGCCACCTGGGCTGACTCCATGCATGTCATAGATATTGTGAGTAGTAGGACCATAAGCATGGACATGTGGGGTTTATGCCCTGCTGATGTCATTTCCTTTGGCTAGATACTCGAAAATGGGATGTCTGGCAGGTCCTCCTTCTCCACTATGACTGGACTAACATTCTCACCGACAATATGAGTTAGTTCCCTTTTCTCCATATTATCACCAGAATTAAATAAAACGTTTGACAGCGGCTATTATTCTCACTGGGGTGAGCTGATATCCTATTTTAATTTTGACTTGCATTTCATGATAGCCAATGATATGAAGCATTTAATATTTGTAAGTATATTTCTTCTCTGGAGAAGTGTCTATTCAGATCATTTGCCCATTTCCAATTGGATTCATGTTTTTTTGTTATTGTTGTTAAATTTATGAGTTCCATATATTCTTTATATTAGTTTCTTAATTAGATTTGATTAGTGCAGGCTATATGCATCTTTTGAAATGTCACATTGTGATCCATTGATATGTAATTGTCAGTTAAAAAATTTAGAAACTTTCAACTCACTTTCTCCTAAGAACGCAGTCTCCCTGCCCTAATGACACAGCTCCATATAGGTACTTGAACTTGACCAGAGCACCAGCACCGAAGACCTAGTAAAGTACATGGGCTTGGGTTCCCTCTAGAGGCCAGTAGTAATAAGGACAGTGAGAAGAGAATGGTAGTTGAACGTGGGAAGAAACTGGAGTCAAATGGTACTGGGAGGGCGAAAGAATGAATGTCCTATTAACTAACCCATCTGGTGGCCGGCTTCTCAGTAGCCTTCCTCGACAGCAAATCTCAAAGCATGAAGCAAAGCGTCATGGGCAGGTTGCTCTCATCAGGAGAAATTTGCCATTTTCTCATCACGAGTATGCAGGTGTCCAGAGGCCATGTGCAATGTTGAACTTCCAAAGAATGTACAGTCAGAGACCGATACAGGACTTCAACTATTTTTAAACCTAAACACTACAACAATTTAAAGAAATGTCACTATTCTATTTTTCTTATTTTTTTTTTTGCTTTTGAAATACAGGTATTTTTCTTTTAAAAGGTTATTTTAGCACCTAATGGACCTATTTATTGTTAGTTTTAAGTGAATTGATAAACTTTTTCACTTCAATCTCTAAAACAGTAACTATCTAGATATAATCCACCTAAACCAAAACTCTGAAGCCCTCAAAAATGTTAAAAAGGTAAAGGTCCCAAAGTTTGAAAAGTTTGGGAAATTGTTTCAGTCCCTAGGAATCAGCGTAGGATGCTTTAAAACTAGGATGCCAGCATTCCCTGCCCAGAGGTCCTCTGGTAACTGGCCCAGTGTGCAATGGGAACACTGGGATTTTTTAAGCTCTCAAGCAATTCTAATGAGCAGCCAAGGCTGAGGACCATTGCTTGATTCTAAAAGTTTTTATTGGATGTCTAAACGACCATGACCACGGCCAAGTATTGAGCAAACGAATACAACCTGCAGCAGCAAGACAGTGCCAGATAGAGAGAAGGTCTAACTGAGCTCTTGGGACACTAAGAGTTTGAATCAGGTGCAGAGCTATTAGCGCAGAAATGGTCACACCACAGGTGTTTAGCTAGGAAGACTTTCAGGCTCATGTAACCTGATGCACTGCAAAATCTCAAATGTTAAAAATATTTTTATTTATATGAGTGTGTATGTGTGTGCTTGTACACGGACATGCCAGGGCCTCTTGCCACTGCCAAGGAACTCCAAATGTTTGCAGTGCTTTTTGCATCTGGCTTTATGTGGATACTGGTGATTGAGCCTGGACAGGCAGGCTCTGAAAGCTTACACCTTTAACCATGGAGCCACCTCCCCAGCCTCAAACCTTAAAATTTTCACAAGGTTTTTCTACTCAGATACAGAGGAGTCTCCAGTCTCCAGCTCTTCTGGTGAAATGTCCATCTATGACTGTAAATCAGTGTTCGGATGCGGTGAAGATGGATTGCCAACAGGTAGAAGAAAGACACGCTTAACTAGTGACGATAATATTTACTGAGTTCTTCCTAGAGCAGATTATATATTAGGAACTTCACATGATCGAGCTCATTAATTTCTCAACAATGTTGATAAGAAACAGGATCAATGGAAGCCAGCTTGAATACTCCTCTCTCCCTGGAATTCTTACATTTCCGTTCTTCCACGCAGAAGCAGAGATGGACTGTAGGGCCAAGAGCATATGGAAGAAGTACATGATATCCAAGGGGATATTAGAAAATGCATCACATATTCTTGTTCTGGTCTTAGGAGCTGCTTAAACCAGATGCCGTGCTGTGAGGCCATTCAAGCTGCCCAGAGGATCTCACAGGGATAGTAGCTGAGGACCAATGCCAAGAACCAGCACTAACCTGTGAACCACATGAGTGAGCATCTCCGAGAAGGATGCTCCTGCCCCAGCCGCACCGTATGGCTACAGACAGCCTGTAAAGTGACAGAAGCCCTTTGAAAGACCCTGAGCTATGGCTGTC
The DNA here is from genome assembly GCA_004024765.1 of Zapus hudsonius. Taxonomy (NCBI): domain Eukaryota; kingdom Metazoa; phylum Chordata; class Mammalia; order Rodentia; family Dipodidae; genus Zapus; species Zapus hudsonius. Next base: position 49,560 of record PVHP010003566.1, read on the forward strand.
TACCCAAGTTCATGGCCCACAGCAACTTTTTGCTTTCTGTAGATCCCAGCAGAACTGTCAGGACAGCAACCATTGCAGTCAGCCACACACCACTGGGATATGTCTCCAAACAAGGCACAGGGAGGAAATGATTTCTTGAAGCTACAAATCCAGGGGAAGTTTCATAATGGCAAAAGAGGCTGGTTCCCTTTCCCAGGTCCAAGCAGAGAGAGAAACCATCACTAGCACCACACACACACACACACACACACACACACACACACACACACACACACAACAGCTAACAGGTAGGGGGAGAGAGATTTTCTCCCCCTTCATATAGATTCAGAGCAGTCTTGCAACCCATTCACAGACTTGTTGACTCCCTGAGTCTCTGGAATTTCCTTCCTCCACTACTCTCCTAGGAAGGGATGTTTGTTTCTAGCTCCCCTGAGCTTCCTTACATCTGCCCCTTACTGAGAGGCTGCCTTCCTGTAAACATCCTCAGAGATCCACCCAAGATTACTGTGGATTACTAAACAGGTCAAATTGACAACAGAATTTAACCATCACAGCAACCTTGATAATACGTCTTCCTAATAAGTTTTTTTTTTTTTTTTTGCTTTTTGTTCGTGTGTGTGTGTGTGTGTGTGTGTGTGTGTGTGTGTGTGTGTGTTTGGTAGCATCTTGCTGTATTCCAGGCTGACTTGGAATTCACTACGTGGTTTCAGGCTGGCCTGGAACTCAGGGTGATCCTCCTACCTCTGCCTCCCGAGTGCTGGGATTAAAGGTGTGTACCATCATGCCAAGACTTCTAATAAAAATTTTCTCTTCTCTGTTTTATTTCTCAGTTTCCTCTCTGATGTTTCTTGGGATTACTCCTCAACAAAACCACCTACACCCAAATTCTCTTTTTGGGCTATGTTTAGGAAGAAGTCTAACAAAGCACAAACATAACTGTAAACTTGGTTTGTTTTCACACATTATTATAGTCTATTAAGTAGGGAATATGAATTTAGGGAATAGGTCTGCCCTATAAAATTTTATTACATTGTTACTATTTCTTTCCCTATCTGCCAAGGAATTCATCAATATTTCTCCCAAATTGACCACATGATTCAAAAGGCTTTGCATTTGGTTTCATTGGTGTTCCTTACCAGTTTTCAGACAAGAGCTTGTACCCTATCACTGAGCTACATTCACAGATTCTCTTGGGGGGTTTTAAATGTCTTCTCTATGACTAGCCTATGTTGGGTGCAGTTTTGTGGCCTATGAAAAGCATGCAGCTCTAGGTGGCCTGGAGTGTCTTTCTCGTGGGCATATGTAAAGCGGCAGGTGTGTCAGCGTTTGCATTCGATGCTGACAGGCTTCTCGCTGACAATCTTAGCCTGCAGGGAACGGCACATGGGCCCATCTCTGGCCCATGTATCACACAGGCATTCAGATTTCTAACCGTGGGTGCCAGAACTAATACTGCTCCTGTGTTCCCTTGGCAATGAGTACTGGGCTCTTCTGTAGATGGCCCTTTGACTCACCTTCCTTCTTCAAATGCTAGTGAGCACTCCCTTACTTGAGGAGATGGTGGCTGTGGTTGGGGAGGCAGAGTTGGCGATGAATCATAAATACTTAATAAGATGATAGGACAGACTTGGGCAGGAAGATAGACTAATTCTAATTACCTTCTAAATACCACCACAGGCACATTAAATTTCCACACTATTAAAATTTAACTATGATGGGGATTAAATTTTCATTCACAAAACCTTTAGGAAGACATAAACCACATCCAAAGGTCATGTGACCCACCCTGGTCAATCAGATGGGAGTCAGGGCATTGGTGACAGCACTCTGTGGAAACAGTGGGGCTCAGCACCAGCTTGTCTTCTGAAGGTGATGGCAGGAATGTTCCTTTGATTGTATTCCTAACCAGTTAAACCCACACTGGCTCATGCCTGGCGTCTAAGACTGGATGTCTTCCTTTGTGATTCTTTGGTTTGGTTTGGTTTTTTGAGGTAGGGTCTCGCTCTAGCTCAGGCTGACCTGGAATCACTATGTAGTCTCAGGGTGGCCTGGAACTCACTGCGATCCTCTACCTCTGCCTCCCAAGTGCTGGGATTCAAGGCGTGTGTCACCATGCCTGGATTACCTCTGTGAATTTTAACAAGCTATCCTTAAACTCGCCTGAGTTGCTTGCAACAAAATCTCCAGATTATGTAATGCCCTACTTTTCATCACCTAAAAGTTGTCAATTTCTATGTATCTCTCCAGGCAAATGCAGATCTGTCTTCGAAGTCTTAAAACAGGAGCAGGTCAAGTTTTTGTTCCCTTAAAGCCAAATTCCTCCCAAAGATTACTAATCCTTGAAGTGCAATGACAATTTCTATTTCAATAACAAATAGTGTATTTATCAAGCACTTTTCTTGACGGATGGGGGAAAAAAAAGGCCCATGAATTTGAAATGTGAAAGCATTTTTATTACCTAAAGATACAGTAATTTAAGAAAAGCAAAACAGTTGACATTGTTGTCAATTATCGTCACAGCAAGAAACTCATATAGTTGGATTGAGTGCCACCATTAATGAGACTTCAGATATGAACGAATCTGGTTATGCACTCTAAACCTGACAGACAAATCGATTTAATATGCTTTATTCATTTTCTGAGATTAGCATTGGGCTGCATCCCAGTTGAATAGAACATTCAGATGTGCTTTCATTTACATTTTTGCCCATAAAATGCTTTCCAATTCGGCCCGATCGCCATCGTTATTTAGTACTGTGGCTGTGTCCTTTGCTTCTTAGATGGAAGAGCACAAGTTGCTTTCATCGCTGACTGCTCGATCTCACTCAAAGGATGATAGGAAATCACATTCAACCTAAAAAAGCATGCTTCAGACTTTCTACTGCAGTCTGCTTGGGGTGAGCAAAAGACTCAGCTGTGTTACTGAGATTCTCAGTGACGTTAGGGGGTGTGACTCTGCAGTCTAGCTACTGTTCAGTGGGTATGTATGGAGGATTGTGTGTATGTATCTCTGATTTGGCAATAGGCTACAGATTGTGAGCGGATTATTGCTAAGATGTAATTTATAGATTATCATAAAAAAGAACAAAAATATGGTATCAGGTGTGGTGGCTCACACCTATAATTCCAGGTTGAGGCAAGAGGATTGCCATGAGTTCAAGGTCAGCCTGAGCTCCAGGTCAGCCTGGGCTACAATGAGACGCTACTTCACAAATGAAATGTGTGTCACTAACAAGCTGAAGAGAAGCCCTGTAATTTTGGAGCATTCTGGGCCCAAATCCCAGGCTGCTTTCTGTAGCCATCTAGTTATTCCAGCAATAAAGAAAACAGAAGGTAAAATTTCAGAAGGTCCTTGTGAGGACAGCCTGGAGAGAGGTATTCAGATCCCATTGCAGAAGATGCGTAACTACTGTACTTACTGACTGCCCACTTCAGATACTTACTAGCCTGGGAAGAACCATCTCAAAATGTGGGGCTTTAAGACAGCAGCCCTGGCATGTAACTGCAATGGAGCTCCGTTGGCAAAGTCTCCATTGACCTCATTTGGGGGGCACTGGTCATAGAGGGGCTCATCTGGGCTACAGCTTCTAGAGCTTCCAAGATGGTTTGTTTATGTACATGCACCTTGCAGACTGGGGTGATGGGGGGGGGACTGGGCTCAGTTGGGATGCTAAAAGGTTCCCTCTCCCCTCTTTCCTCTCCCTTCCTCCCCTTCCCTCTCTCCCTCCCACCAGTAACCCCCTTGCTACTTTTCTTCATCCTCTCCACGTAAATCTGAGCACTTATGGCTGCAAACCTTCTCCGTCTGGTTCTTCCATCACAGTGACCACAGCTCTTTCTTTCGAGCTGAATTCATGGCTTAAAAGCACAAAAGCAGACGTTCCCAGGTTTCCTCAGCCCAGCATCAGGCCTGCTGATCCCATCGGCTAAAGTGAGCCTCAGGCAGCCCACGGGCAGCACACGCGGCGTGGAAGAGGACAGGGGCTGAGGCTTGCATACTGAAGTCATGCTTCCCTGATGCTCATCTTCAAGGGACTGGACACTTGTTTTTCTCCTCTATAAAATGTGATCAGTATTTCCTAACTCTCATTACTGTCACTTTCTTGCAATGTAACCAGCTAACAAAGCTTTATAAGAATTAAATTAAAAAAAAGAATTAAATAGGACATGGGGAAATTCTATTTTTTTTTCCCCACTCTGCACTTAGGTATTGGGGGGACTTCGTTTTGCCCAGCTGTTCATGCTCTGGCCACTAGGTGGCGCAAGGGTTAAACATTATCTCTGAACTGCTTGCAAAGTCACCTTGGGTCTGAAAAAAATGTCAATTTTATGCCTTGCATCAAAAGCCAATTCCGTTCACTTTTAAATAACCATTTATTTCCTAGCATTTGGCTCACACGGAGTTATATTTTTTTTCAGTCTGATGCATTCTCTTCTAATGATCTGTGTTCTGTAATGGAACGAGCTGGATAAAATGGAGATGCACAGTAGAGGCTGGACAACCCACTTGACAGAGATGAGCTGTCAGCAGAAAAGTATTTTATCTCTAGTTCCATGTCATTTTTTGTAAACAAGGGCATTCTTGAATGACCAGAGGGTAACAATCAGCATTGTCGGGGTTGACAAACTGTGGACTGGAGTGACATATGTCTATATTAGCTCTTTCTTTCAAACTGAAGTCATAACTTAAAAGCACAAAAGCAGACGTTTCCAGGTTTTCTCAGCCCAGAATCAGTTCTGCTGATCCTGTTGGCTAAAGGGAGCCTCAGGCAGCCCACGCAGCGTGGGAGAGGACCACGGGCTGGGGCTTGCATACTGAAGTCATGCTTCCCTGATGGTCATCTTCGAGGGACTGGCGTGGACACTTGTTTTTCCTCTCTATAAAATATGATCAGTATTTCCTGACTTTCAGTACAGTCTCAGTCCCTAAGAATTTTTTAGACCACTAAGAACAGGTGAAATGTTCACAAGGTAAATAAATATTCTGGAACCCACCGTGCACAGTTGTTTGTATACTGACAGTTCAGAATCAAGTTGCTGGTTAAAGCCTTTGCTGGCTTGAATGAGGTGTCCCCATAAATTCTGCTGTTTGAATTCTTGGTTCCTAGCCAATGGCAGTTTGGGAGATGGGGCATTGCTGGAGGAGGTGTGTTGTTGGAAACCGGCTTTGGGAAGTTATAGCCAGTTTATCTTGACAAAGCTCTGCTCACTCTCCTGCTACTGTTTTCGGCCTTCTGTGGCAGAAGTATTGTCCACCCACCCTCTGCTCATGCCATGCTTTCCCCTGACATCATGACACTTTCCCTCAAGTCTGTAAGAGAAAATAAAGCCTTTTGGCCCATTAGCTGCTTGTGGTCAAGTGTTTGTCCCAACAATGAAAAGGTAAATGTCAGAGTCCCTCTGGGGATCTCTCACTGTATTCACAGAGCCCCAAACATTTGATGTTTACCCCCACTTTTTGTTGTTGTTGTTTGTTTTCTGAGGTAGGGTCTCACTTTAGCCCAGGCTGACCTGGACTCGACAGTTCCAGGCTGGCCTTGAACTCACATTAATCCTCCTATCTCTGCCTCTCCAGTGCTGGAATTAAAGGTGTGTGCCACTATGCTGGGCTTGTCTGACCCTTAACAAAGAAGATTTGTAGGTGTCTGAGCTAACTTGAAGATTTTATCCAAATCTTGCCAATGGTCCTACTGATTTTTAAAATTTGGTCCAGAATCCAACCCAGTTGCTCAGCTTCTATAGGTTTTAGTGTCCTTTTTTTGTGCAATTGAATGCTAATAGTTCCTTGCCATCATATTTCTGTCAAGATTAACTAAGTGAACTCAATAAACCTTTTAGGACAATGCTTGGGATATAGAATAAACAATACTGTATTGACTTTAAATATAATCTCAGTCTTAGTTTTACTTTTTATTTTCAAATGCACATATATTTAAATAAGCAATACACGCACTCACTATAAAATTTAAATACTACACATACAAAAGAAAATGTCGTGAAATGTAAGTTTACCTCCATTCTTTCCAGAACAGCTCTGTAGAGTACATGATGTTGGGCCAGTGAGTGTCCTGTCAATGGGCCTCTAGACTGTTCCCAATATTTTGTTATGATAGTTATAAACTATTTTAATGTTTGTGTACAGAATAAATTCTTTGAAGTGAAACTCTCGGGTCAGGAGACATGAGTATCTTTATTTTTTGAGAATTGCTATCACATTCCCCCTCAGAGATTAAGAGATTATTTCCATTTGCAATCTCAGCAGTAAGGTACAAGGGCACCTGTTTCTCTAAGTATGTGATTATGTATGTTGTGTGTGTGTGTGTGTGTGTGTGTGTGTGTGTGCACATGAGCGCACGGAGAGGGGTTGCTGGGGATCAAACCCAGAGCTTTGTGCTCTGTCACTGAGCTATACCTCCAGCCCACCTGTGGATTATCATTTTACAGGTTTTGAAGGACTATTTTCATCCCAATGTCTCTTGTTAGTGAAGATGAAGAGAATTTCCTATGAAGAAACAATTGTATTCCTGTATCTGTGAACATGCTATTCTTATCCTTTGACCAATTTTTAAGAACAATTTAATATCTTCTGATGATTGATTGAGAAAATCACTCCATCTGTGACATGAGCTATAATTTTTTTTTGTCCAACTGGTCAAATGTTGTTTAACTCTGCTTATGTTTTTTTTTTCTTTCTTTTTTTTAGTTTCTTGAGACAAGATCTCCTTCTGTAATCTAGGCTAGCTGGAAACTCACTATGTAGCCCAGGCTAGCCTCATATTCATGACAGCTATCCTCTTTCCTCTGCCTTTTGAATTCTGGGATCATAAGCATGAGACATCACACCTGGTTATTTATGATGTTTTTAATCACTTAAACTTTAACATAATATTCAAATAATATTCTATGGACATTTTCAAATTAGCAGACAACTTTCAGTTGATAAATGATTTTATTCCCCTTTTGAGGGGGTTTCATAGCTTGGTGGTTAACCAGTCTGATTACATGATTATAATTGAGTATATATTAATCTAGCCTGAGCAGCCTTTGTGTGTGTGTGTGGTGTGTGTGTGTGTGTGTGTGTGTGTGTGTGTGTGTGTGTGTGTGTGTATGTGTGAGGTTCTGGGATTGAACCCAGGGTGTTATGCACAGTAGGAAAATACTTTATCACTGAACTACTTCCACAGTCATAAAATTCCTTGTTTTGCTTTATTTTATCTATTTTACTGAGAAAGTGTGATCCCTGCCTCCAAAGTTCTGGGATTATAGGAGTGTATCTCCAGACCAACACCAAAAAACATTTTGACTAATTTTTTTCTTCATAAATGTGTCAACTCTTTGCTATACTAACAATTGGAGTGTGATATGCCAGAAGCTCCCAAAGAGGCCTAACAAGAGTGTCTGAGACAGACATAAACCATAAAAACACTGCACCAAGGTTGCAGGACCAGCGAGTGAGGAAGACCCTCTGTGGCTTCAAAGGACATCACTGCTCTGTCTCCTGTTGTCAGCATCCTGCGGACCAGCCACAAAGAAGTCTATGGCTCTGGAGAACTCTGCTTCCACCCCACACATCCTCGACACCCAGGCCAGGCCAGTCGTGGGTTGGAAAGGAGGTGATTTGGTTTCCATAGAACTGAGTGGAAAACGCTGCTGGTTGCAGCAGGATGGGATGAGCTGTGAGTGCTGTTCACTCTCTACCCCGCCTGGCCCTGCAGGAAGGACAGCAGGTCAAGCACAGCATTGCTCTTACATGCACTTGCAAAGGCATAATGGCAGGGCACACTGCAGTGGAGAACCCCAGCTCCCACACCCCTAGGTGACACTCATCCTGAGTTCAAACTTCCTTGAGAAACACAGAAGCTGCAGCCCAGCTACAGAGCTCACAGTCTCTCCCACCACTGAGAACCAACCCCCACCCACCCTTGTGTTTGATTAGTTTAGGTAGGAAAAAAAAAACCACCATACAAAAGGGCTTTTAGAAGGCTATGGGAGGCTTGGATGCCAAAACCACATTTGCAATGTCTTACCATATCATGGGGTTTCTTTGGGGCCAGGTATCCCCTTATAATCCAAGTTTTCCTGTACTGGGAAGACTCCTTCAGAGGTGAATGAATAGGTTGCTGTTACCCAGCATCCTTAGTACAGGCTCCCCAGGTTGTGCTACAATTGGTCTTCAGTCCATGGAGTTATTTAGCCATCTCCAAAGGTGTGATTACCTCTTCAGGGAGCAGGTCATTTCTTTGGCTGAATTTGCATTATTTCTTTCTTTAAATATTTATTTATTTGCAAGCAGAGAGTGAAATAGAAGAGAGGCAGATGCCAGGGTCTCTAGCCACTGGAAACAAACTCAAGATGCAGGTGCCACTTTGTGCATCTAGTTTTACGTGGATACTGGGGAATCAAACCCAGGTCATTAGATTTTGTAAGCAAGCACCTTAACTGCTGATCCATATCTCCAGTTTTATTTCTTTAATTTATATCTCACATTACTTGTGGGACCTTGCTAAGAGGCATGGAGAACAAAGGGTTTAAAGGGAAGTTGAGACTGGCCTGGAACGCTGATAATCTCATCCTGAAACCAGAAGGAGTTCAGCTGATTCCTTCCCTCCCCAACCTCCAGCCACCTGGCAGGCCCCAGCAAACCCTGATAAGTCCAGGCAATTCAAGGCCTGAGTTTACCGGAGTTCACATAATTCAGCAATAAGGTAATAACAAGGACCAGTTAACAAAAAGTCCTTCCAGCTGATCTATGCAGCTGGTCCCTGCCAATCTTTTCATGAGACATCCACAGGCCACCCTGCCCCTGCCAATCCCCTTGCCGCTTATGCCCCTGCCTCTCCTTTTCCCTTTTGCATAAAAGCACCCTCCCAATCTAATAAACGAGCTGTTCACTGCACCTGTCTCCCGTGTTCCCAAGACCCTGCTCACCTAGCTCCGTGAATGAAGGGGGTGTTAGTGCACAATGACCCCCCAAGTAATCCACAGACCCACAACTACTATCTCCCCCGGGATATTACCATAGGATAGTTTGAATGTAAAATGACCCCCATAGCCTCATGTGTCTGAATATTTGATCTCCAGCAAAGTGGCGCTGTTTGGGAAGGCTGGAACCTTTAAGAGGTGGAGCCTTGTTGGAGGAAGTGAGTCACTGGGGCAAACCTGGAAATTATACAATCTGGTCCCACTGATTATTTTTTCTCTCTACTTCCTGCTTGGTTATGTGACAATGTGATGAAGCTGAATGAAACCATTTCTCTCCATAAACTGCTTCAGACTGGGCACTTTTAGCAGCAATGAGAAAGTAACTGATACAGAAAATTGGTCCTGAGAAGTAGGCTATCACTACAGTGAATCTGACGATGTGGTTCTTAGTTTTTTGAACTGGTTTGCTAGAGAACATGGAAGTGTGTGCAAATTTGGAGTAGAGAAGCCTTACAATGTTCTGAGCAGAGTTTAATTGGTCATTCGGGTGGGTGTTCAGATGACCAAAAGGTAGAAAGAAATGCAGACAATAGAGACCTGGCTCATTAGGTTACAGAGGGGCATAAAGACTCTGTCAGACATTAGTTAGAGGCAGTCCATGTAAAATTCTGGAAAAGAATTTTCTTATTTTGCCCATGTGCTTATAACTTGAGCAGAATTGAATTTAAAAGGAACAGACTAATATGTTGGAAAAATGTTCAAGGCAAAATAACATTGAATCTGTGGCTTGGCTTCTTTGATCTGCCTCGATTCATATCTATAATGAAAGAGAGTAAAATGCAGAGCAGAAAGACATAAAAAATAGAGCTATGAACCAATTTAATGTCTGTACAGAGAAATTCCAACCTTTTCAGCTATAATTGTTAAAGAGATTACCACCACTAAAGATAAGCCAACTGCTAGACCTGGCCCAGTGAAGGCTTTAGCTAGTAAGAATGTGAATTCTTTTGAAAGGAAAGGGTTTGAAGGGAGAATGTAGTTCTCTGCCTCTAAGGTCATCATACAAATATTGCTACAGCTATGTTTCATGGTTATCTGGTTTCTTCTTGATCTGACAGCAGAACTTGACAACATTGGCTACCCATGGTATTGATTTTGGAAGAATGAAAGATGTAAGATGTAGGGGTGGATAGAATATTTCATGTTTCCAGAGAGCCACTGAGAGCTAAGCAATGTGATACTGGGTTGAAATCCTTGCAAGGAGGCCCTGTAAAACCACTACATGAATCTGTGAAGGTGGAATGCAGACCTCAGAATGCTGGAAATGCCAGAACCAAGGAATGCAGCAGGCTCAGGGTGAATTTTGCTCAGGAGAGAGGCTACAGACAGCACAGTTGGAGAGGTGGAGCTCCCCAATCCTGTGGCACCTAGAGAATTTATCGAGTCGTGGATTCCAGGCATGGAGTTGCAGGATTTGGTGTTTACCCAGCTGGGTTTTGGTCTTGCTTTGGTCCAATCTTTCCTAGCAATGCCACCATTCCTTCCTTTTAGAATGGAAGTGTTTACTCTGTGTCATTTTATGTTGGAATTATGTAAGTTGTGTTCTGATTTGACAAGACTCACTCACAGCTTGCCTTGAGTCTCAGATGAGACTTTTGACGAGTGATGGTTCTAGTAAAACTATGGGGACTTAAAACTGGACTTTTTTTTTTTTTTTTTTTTTTTGCATCATGAGCTAACCATAGCATCCATGAGGGTCAGGGCAGAATGTGATGGTTTGAATGTAAAACAAACCCTTACAGAGTCATGTGCTCAAATACGTCATCCCTAGCAAAATGTCACTCTTTGAGGTTTTGGAACCTTTAGGACGTGGAGTCTTGCTGGAAAAAGTGAGTAATTGAGGTGGGCCTTGAGGTTTTACATCCTGATCCTATTTTTTTTGTTGTTGTTGTTGTTTTTTGGTTTTTGGTCTTGCTGTAGCCTAGACTGACCTGGAATTCACTATGTAGTCTGAGGGTGGCCTCAAACTCACGGTGATCCTCCTACCTCTACCTCCAAAGTGCTGGGATTAAAGGCATGCGCCACCACGGCCAGCTTTCTTCTCTCTTTACCTCTCTGCTGTTTTCCTATTGATGTGACAATATGATGCCAGATTTTTGTTCCTGCCATGCTTTCCTCACATGATGGACTCTACCCTCTGGAACTGTAAGCCAAATTAAACTCTTTTCTTAAATTGCATGTGATCAGGCGGTTTGTCTCATTATTGAAAAGTAACTGGTACATGCCATGAGAGACTCATTCCCTGCACATTTGCCAGAGGGAAGGAATTGGTGACCCTTCAGTCAGGGATACTGTTCAGGCCCTGAAGACATCAGGTTTGGTTTTCAGGTTTCTCATAGATGAGGAGGATGGAGCCACTGGTTAGAGAACAAGGACCTGGGAAGTAGCCAAATGCCTGCAGAAGTGATAGCAAGTTCTTCATTTATCACTCATTCATTCATTCATTCAAAGAAAAGTGGCCCTTTTGAAGATTATGTCTTATCTCTAAAGAATTCAGTCTTAGTGGGGGAACAAATGGAGTTTAGAGATTTTCAGTCTTGGTCTCTGGGCTTGAGGTTGAGAGAAACAAAGCAGGAAGTAGCTTAGGCCAACATCAGATATCAAGGTAGCCCTTGAAATTTCAATGGAAACCTCGGCAACCCTGGCAACATAGATGGCAATTGGAGAGTCTCCCAGCCTGAGAGCTCCTCTGTCACAGGCTCAGGGTGAGGAAAAGACCTCTTGGAGTTTATGGGTAGGAATCATCTCTCAGTTTTTATCATGTAGCTGAGCATGTGGCATCGCTTTCTCCACCTGCTGAGATGAAGTGGAACAAAGTTTGCTCTTACCCTATCTGCTCCATGAACAGGAAAATTACCTAGGCTGTACACAAAGCACACTGGATCTGGCTGCAGGGAGCCTTGCGTCTTCTCTTGCATTGCTCACACATGGTCCTTGCCATCCCCAGAATATCTCCATCATATCAGCCCCCTGACCTAGTGGAGTTCACCGTTGATAAAACAGATTCTTTGGCCCCTATCTAGAACCATGGAATCAGACTCTCCCAGGGAAGGGCTTGGGCGCCTTAATTTTGAAGCAGCAACTCTGCTGACTCTCTGATGACTGATAAGGTGAGCCCACCCCCACAGTACTTGTTTCAGATGTCAAGACTTTGTGACAACTTGCTGTTGGTCAGGCTGATTGATCTGCTTGGAATACCCCTGTAGTGTCTTCACCTAAAAAATAGATGTCTCTTCTTTCAAGTTCAGAGGTTACATCCTGGATGAGATAATTACCACCATCCTTGGCTCTCTGGAACCCTTGCCCACCATACCTGACTTTCCCCAATAAGCACCCCTTAACTCTCCACATATTTGCCATGAATATAATACACTAATTTACTTACATCTCCCCCTGCCTTATCCTTCCAGAATGCGAGCTCCTCAAAGGGACAAGTGTTGTTTTCCTTAAGCTAAACAAGAGTCTGGCGTGTTCTTGAGGAGATGGTTTGTGAATATTACTTCAGATTCTCCAACCTTTTGTTGTGGAGACAGCTCAGATGGCAAAACATTTGCTGTGCAAGCATAAGAACAAGAGATAGGACCACATAAATGCCAGGGGGATGAGGCGCTACCTGAAACCCCAGAGCTAGGGAGGCAGAGACAGGGATCCCAAGACAAGATGGCTAGCTAGCCTAACTGAATCAGCAAGCTCTGGGCTCAAGTGAGAGACCCTGCCTCTGTACAAAAAAGATGAGAGCAATTGAGGAAAACATCCTACATCAACTTTTGGTCCCCACACTCACAATACATACATGCATATGCATACCTGCACTTTCATACATATAAACTCACATACCACACATGTGTACATGTAAATAATAACCAACCTCATAATTATATAATTTAGTAGGATATTATTTTGTATTTTTTATATGTTTCAACTGCTCTTTTTAAATATGAAATTTTATTAAGACATGAAAAGCATAAGAGAACAGCCCATGAACACTTTAGGGTAACCTGGTTGATTAATTACAATTTATTTTGAATTTAATTATGTCATATAAAATGGTTTATGACATTAAATGAAATTATTTTTGCATCTACACTGGCTCCTTTCATGTTTAACCAGGGCAGTAATTTTGTAGGTAATATGAAGATTGGTTTTCCATGTGATAATTTTTCTCCATATAAGTTAAAATTTAACAATACATGCAAAAGAGATTGTATAATTCATGTCATATGTAGTAATTACCACTAAACCAACCAATCAGTGCATAGATTTACTTTGTTCTACACTTCAGGCTCACTGCCATGGATTACAAGGTACCTAGTCTGCCACTGGAGTCTGCCACTGGAGTCTGCCAGGGCATGTTTATGGTACTGCAAGTTTTATTGTGGTTATGCAATTCATCTTGCAGAGTTCTAAGAAGAAAGTGTTCATGAGGTGAAAGAAGTCTTTGTGCTGTTTGGGAGCCTTAGTTTATCCTCTCCTGCATTTATCTGCTCATGTGCTCAGCCAATGACCAAAAGTTCTTTTCAAGCACAAAGGCCACCTGTTTCAAATCTCTCCAGAACTCCAGGGCAGAAAAATTTCAAATTAAAAAAAATTAAGAACAAAACTCATCCATGGGTTATTCATTAATAGATTGTGGCACTATTTGACAGCAATTAAACAAAAGTCTGTTTTGTAGTCAGTCCAAGACTGAAGGACAGAAATCCATTCCACAGGAAAGCAACAAATTCCAGTGTTCAAACAGTGTGTGAATGCCTCTGTCCAGGGACTATATCGTCATTCTGAGGCCTTCCTCTTGCCTGACTTTGGAGTGCTTACACCTTTGTGATTTTCTTTCTATAGAATGGCAGTTTGAAGGAGTGTTCCCCAATAGATTCAACAGTTTATTCACGCTTATGATTTGTCTCCAGCCTTCTGGCTGGAGGAGGTGTCACCTTGGCCTGGCCTCCTAGGCTCCAGCTTTAAGGTGTTTCTGGGGTGGATCTGGAATTCCAGCTATACATATGCAAAAAGCAGTCTGATTCAAGCCTGGAGTTCCTGCTATTTTTGAGAGGGTATGAGTGTGCTTGCTTGAGGTGCTGATGGTGGGTTTTCTCTCTCTGTTTGGATCTGTGAAAAGGGGCCAGCCTCATTCACCATTCTGGAACTTCCCCTGGATCTGTTACTTTGATAAGTATTTTCCTCCCCAAACTGTGCCTGCTTTGGAGACTCATCACAGTGGCATGTGCCTGACTACAACCTATAGGTAAGGTATAAATGTTCTCTTACCACAGAGGAGCTGGGCAGAATCTAGGCAACAAGGGAAGTCTTGTGTATTCTGCAAATTTCCATTTTTGACAATTAGTTTTTGTGTTGGGAGAAAAGAATTTATTTTCTTAGTTATCACTGAAAAATTTCCCGGCACAGTTTTTATTATAGAGATTACTTCTCACTACCTATTTACATTCTCCCTACAAAACATGGAGTCAGCCATAATGGCAATCAGCACAGGACCTTCAAGCAAGCACCTTTAACCACTGAGCAACCTCTTCAGCCCAAAACTTCAAAAGTTCTGATAAATTCAGTGGAATTTTACAATGATGACATACAATAAAGGCAAGGTTGAAGGTAAAAGTAATATCATAATTAGTGATGAAAGCATGCAGTACTCTTTAAAATTCCCCTCTCTATCTATTCAAAGAATAAAGAATTCTTTCTATTTATCCAACTAAAAATATTAAAACAGTAATCTGCTTCTATTGGTAACAATAACTAGTGGGTTCTATTCTGTGGAGTAGCTTCTTCATGAATTCTTCAAGCACCCATCACAAGCCCTATTTTATTGTTGGCAGGTATTTCACTTATGCCTAAATCTTATTTTCTTCATTTCCTGAATGTAGTACCATTCGACAATCACACGTGTCTTTTAATAACTTATTGCACAACAGTGTTTCCACAAACTGAGCACACAGTAGTGCTAACTCACATGCAGGAAATTTCTCCCCTGTTTTACCTAATTGTTCTTTAAGATAGAAACTAATCAGGCTTGAGTGTGATAGTGATGTCTGTAAAGCCAGCACTTGACAGGTAGAGGCAAGAGGATCAGGAGTTCAGGTTATCCTTAGCTACATAGTTTGAGACCAGCCTGCTCTCAAAGAACAGAGATGAGGGAAATGGGGGCACCATCACAAGATCTTCTCATTCAATGTATCTAATTATTCATAGTAAAGATTTTTAAAAAAGAACAAACAAAACAAAAAAGAAAAAGTAACCGAATGCTTGGTATGTTGTGTGAAGCAGACTTCCTCCCCTCCACCCTGCAGGCTTTATCACTTACAGGAATTTAGCAAGGCGAAGCAGCCACACAACAGTTCAAATGAAGGAACTTTATTACTCACAGACAGGCAACAATGCACAATACAATCCTAGGATCATGGTGAGCCAGTCCTCCACAGTTCAGGAAAGCTCCCATGGTGGATGGAGTCTTTCTGCATTGATCCCATATTAGGCCACAGCTGAAGGCCCTAAAAAGCATTCTGTGCATTGGGTTTTCTACCTGAGGGGACTGGACTCCTGAGCCAAAACATGACAGGAGCCCAAACTGTTTCTCTGCATCTCAAAATGTTGCATTTCCCGCACATTTTACAACTGTTCCTAAAATTACACATGGGAAAACATTGAGGTCAAATATACAACTGTCTTCGTGTTTCATGCTATAAATTCAAAAGCAAGGAAGATCTAATAGCATCAAGAAATCACACACATACATATATGTGTGTGTAATTTTTTGTGTACAAGGGGATCTTTAACATCACTTAATTTAAATAAAAAATAAGCCGATAATTTTTTTTAATCTTCTAAATTAGCTTTCTCTTTAGTCTGTATTCATTAAAAACGTTGTGTGTGCTCCCTCTCCTTGGCCTTCCCACCTCTCATTCCTTTTTTTTTTTAATTGATTTGATTTATTTAAAAAAATATTTTGGCTGAGAGGAGCTGCACACCAGGCCTGGCCTGAGCCCTGAGCTGGCACAGTGAAATGACTCTCTGCTCACACTAGTCTCTTTCAAAGTCAAAAATCCTGAAGACAACAGGACCCGCTGGGCAGCTTCTGAAGGAGAAGATACCAGTGACCAGCCCAGCAGATCCTCAATTCTCCCCTCCCCCAACTGCCAGCATCAGGAACCTATTCAGTTGGAATAGGCAGGCAGTGTTACATCTTTTGTTTCCCCCCGACTGGCTTCCTGGTTACTGGGGATCTGAATTCAGGTCCTCATGTTTGCCTGGCAAACACTTTAGCCACTGGGCCTGTATTTTTTTTTTTTTTTTAATTCTGCTCAGTTCATTTGTCCATTTATTGTTATGTTCTTTTTCTTGGATGTTCAATTTTTTAAGTTGTTTGTGAATTCTAGATGTTACTCCTCTGTTACATAAATAACTGTCTAAGACATTCTCCCATTCTGTAGTTTCACCCTGTTGTTTGCCTTATTGTGCAAAACAATCAATCAATCAAACAAACAAACAAACAAATAAAACCCTTTTCAGTTCCATGCAATTCCATTAGTTAATTCTTGCTGTGATTTCCTGAGCTATTGGAGTTCTAATCAGAAAAACCATTGCATATCTCTATAAATTAAAGTGTTTAGGCTACATTTTCCTCTGGTAATTTCACACTTTTGGGTTTTATAGAAAGGTCTTGATTTGCTCTGAGTTAATTATCCTAGAAAGTGAAAGGTAAGGATCTAGTTTCATTCTTTTACATGTGAATAACCAGCTTCCCCAGCACCACCTTGTTAAAAAGGCTGTCTTCTTCCTTATTTTGGATCAGATGGCTGTAGCTGTGTGGGTTCATTTCACAGTTCCATTGTATCCCATGGTCTACATGCCTCTTTTGGTGCCAGTGCCAGTGCCAGTGCCATGCTGATTTTGTGACTATGGCTCTGTGGTATAGTTTGAAATCAAGTATTGTGCTACTTCTCACATTGCTTCTTTTGCTTTATTTGGGATCTTTTTTATTTCTTCATTAATTTTAGGATTTTTTTCTAGCTCTGTGAAGCATATCATTGAAATTTTGATAGGAATTGCACTGAATCTGTAGAGTTATTTTTTTGTAATTTAGTCATTTTAGAACACTGATTCTGCTAATCTATGAATATAGGTCTTTCCATCTTCTAACATCTTCTTTAATTCATGTTTTCAGTATTTTTTTAACCACCACATATTCCGTTATTACATTTTCTTATTGCTGTGAGCTGGCCAGAGGGTATTTATGGGAGGGAGAGCTTACTCTGGTATACAGTTGGAGAGCACAGTTCGCCACAGCAGAGAAGGCGAGGCAGTGAGTGACAGCTGCTCTTGCTCTAGCAGGAACGTGAGGAAATTGGTCACAGTGTGTCTTCTCATTGCTGGGATAAAATTCCATTTAAGGGAAGAAGAGTTTATTTAAGCTTATACTTCCAGGTTACAGTACATTGTGTTTGAAGGCATAGAGGTAGGACATTGTGGCAGCTGGTCACATTCAGTCCACAATGATGAAGCAGAAAGTGATAAATACTTTTCTAAGTATTTTAAAAGCTTATAAAACAACATTTTTTTTGTGGTACTGGGGTCAAACCCAGGGCTATCGTGTGCTATGAAAAACACTCTACCACTGAGCTACATCCTTAGCTCTCTTTTTACTTTTTATTTTTTCCTTTTTTATTAGCATAAATATATTAACATATATTATCATAACCAAGATTCTCTGTATCATGTGTTATTAGAGAAACCCCCTTAAAACCAGGATGACACATCCCCTCATGCATTAGATATTCTCCCTCACCATGGCTCTTACAATTCAGTATTTTTCTAAACTTTTCATTGAAGTGATCTTTTACCTCCTTGGTTAGGTTTATTGCTAGTGTTTTCGATTTTTTGTTTGTTTTGAGGTTACTGTGTACGGAATTGTTTTCATAATTTCTTTGTCAGGTAGTTTTTATTGATGCATAAAAAGCTAATTATTTTGTATGCTAATTTTGTATCCTGTTACTTTGCTGAAAGCATTTATCAACTCTAAGTGTCTTCTCTAAAATATAAGATCCTATCATATGCAAAGAGGAATAATTTGACTTTTTCTTTCCTATTTGCATCATTTTTCTTTAGCTTTATTATTCTGGATTAGATTTTCAGCTCTAGATTTAACAAGAGGGCTAGGATTCCACACCTTCTTCTTATCACTGATTTTAGAAGTAATGCTTTCCATTCCCCCCCCCCCCATTTAGGAAAGCATTACTAAGCATAGCTTTCACTTTGTTGAAATATGATCCTTCTATTGCTAAGTTCTCTGGGTTATTAATGTGAAGCAATGTTGAATTTTGTCAAAAGTTTTTTTCCTAAAAAAAAAGTTTTTTTCCTGAATCTATTGAAATAATCATGTGATTTTTTTTTGCCCTTGATTTTTATCTATGAACTCTATTATATTTATTGATTTAGAGGTGGTGAAGCATCCTTCCTTTTCGGGAATGAAATGAACTTGGCCATAGTGTATAATCTTTTAAACATGTTGTTGCATTCAGTTTCCAGTATTTTATCAATGATTTCTGTATCTATGTTCATCAAGGAAATTAGCTTTGTTTTGTTGTTGTTGTCCGGTCACTTGGCTTTTTGTATCAGCATCATACTGCCTTTGCACAATGAGTTTTTATTCCTTTCCTTCTTGTTTTATGGAGTCATTTGAAGAGCACTACTGTTAGTTATTTAAATGTATTATAAATTTCACACATGAATGTGTCTGGCACTGGGTTTTTCTTTCATAGGCGACTTTCATGATGGCTTCACTCTTATTTCTAGAAATTAATCTGTTTTGGTTGTTTTTATCCTCTTGATTCAATTTTGGTAGGCCATGCACATTTAGAAATTTATCTATTTTTTTGAGATTTTCCACTTATTGGAGTGTAAGTCTTCAAAATAATAACTAATGGTGCTCTTGTTTTCAGTAATGTCTGTTGTAATATGTCCCATTTTACCTATAATTTTTATTCATGTTAGTCTTCTCTCTTTTAGTTAGCTTGGCTTTGGGTCTGTCAACCTTATTTAGCTTTTTAAAGAACCAGCTCTTTGTTTGATTACTCCTTTGGTTGCTAGTTCAAGAATTTCAGTTCTGATTTTTATTATTTCCTTCCTTCTCTGGCTTTAAGTTTGGTTTGTTATTGTTTTTCTAAGACATCAAGATGCACCATTAGATTATTTATTTAAATGTTCTGTGATTTCTTTCAGGTAGGCACTCTGCAAAACACCATCTTAAAACTGCCTTTTTCTGTACCCTAATTATTAAGGTGTATTTCTTACTCTGGATTATGGCTTTAAAAATATAAAAAATAAACTATGTTGAAATCAAAAGCATAGCAATTTGATTCTGAAGGCATGAACATTATAGCTGTGATAATTACTTTTGGGTCACTATGACAACATACCTGACATTAAAAGATTGAGGGAGGTTCCCAGTATCAGAGGGTTCAGACCATCATGGCAAGGCAGGCATGCTACAGCAATTTCCATGGCAGACAGGAAGCAAAGTAGAGCAGTAACAGGAAGGGGTCAGGGCAAGATACAGCCCCAGATAACACATATTTACTGATGTACTTCCTCCAACTAGGCCCCACCTTCTAGAGTTTCAACACCTAACAATAAATTGTTGAAATTTTGAATCCATCATCACATCACCCTCCATTAGGCCAGAGCCCTTAGGATCTAATACTTTCTGTAAATGTTCTCATAGATACACTCAGAATATGCCATACTAATTTCCTAATCAAATCAATAAAGTTGAAAATCTAGAATAAGCATCACAATAGCTTGATTTACAAAAGCTAAATGTGATGATTATCATGGGAAGATCTTAACTTATAGCTAAAATGTTTTAATTTCTTTTTTAAAGAAAACATTACCATTTTATAATATTGGTTACTGTCAAAGAGAAAAAGAGCTATTGGTTTATGCCTTGAATCCCAGCACTTGTGAGACTGAGGTAGGAGGATCTCTGTGAGCTCGAGGCCACCCTGAGACCACATAGTGAATTCCAGGTCAGCCTGGGCTAGAGTGAGGCCCTACCTTGAAAAACCAAAAAAAGAAAAAAAACCCCAAAAAACAAAAAAGGAGAAAAACAGTGTAAGATTCATCATCCTCTCTCAGACTAATAGAACACAACAAAAATGTAAACACAACATCTCATTTATTGTTTTCCTGATGCACCAGGGAGCTCACTCAGCACAATAACAATAAGCTAATCATACAGATACTGAAGGGGAAAAACCATCCCCATGAGCACATTCATACATATATACATACAGATTCTTAAGAACAGTGGTCAGGAGTTTAACAATAACTTCAGGTGTTCTTTGTCAGTGAATGCTTTCTGATAAGCTTTTGGGTAGGAAATGAACCAATAAGTCACTGTTACTGAACACTTACATTAATCATGACATGTTACCCAAGTGATTTTTGTAAACACACTCCTGAAATTTATATTTAATTTCATCATTGGTCTGTTTGACTTTTGAATTTCATAAATCTAAACAAAATCCACACACCAGAGCAACACTCCATCTCTTACACTCAAGACTGGCAAGTGGTATAAAAACGTGCTTGGAACCAATGTGAAGGTTTCCACACAGAATCTTTTCATCTGTGTTTTCTTTCCATGTCTACACTCTTTTTAACAGCCTCTGTGGAGACATTATAAAGTGCAAGATGTGAAGTCTTACTGACAGAACTATGAGATCAGAAATTGCCAATGCCCCCACGACCTCTTCAAAAATCTAAGAATAACAATTCCTAACAGTCCTTACAATTTAAAGATGATTACAAATCATTGCCCAGGTTATATTTCTTAGTTTACTTTTTAATATCTAAGGTCCCTCTTTAAACAACAGCATCAACTTTCAAAAACTGGACAAGAGTGAAAAGATGCTCAGAAGCTCTAGAAAGCTCTAGAAGCTCCAGTTCTATGTATTCCCCATGGAGAGTCAAGGTAGGACTGACACAAGGTGCCTTCCAGCTTGTCTTAAAGGCTTTCCATATGTCTGCTTCTGAAGTGAGAAGCTTAAAAATAGAAGTAATCTGGTAGAGAGTAAAAAGTCAAAATACACCGCTAGCTCTCACCCGTTTATCTGAGCAGTTGCTAACAAGGATATCCAAGGGCACACTTCAAAACCAGCTAGGCTAAATGTGGGGGTTCTTAACATTTTCTTTCCTTTAACATGAAGATTTCTCACTAAAGAAGAAAAGATATTCTATGGGATTTAGTGCTCACAGAATTAACATAGATTCTTTCCTGGCATGAAAGGAGTGTAATCCAAGATATCCACTTGGATATTAAAATCTTTGACAACTAAGAAAAAACAGCTAAGAGAATATATAGAGAATATATAGACTTGGACTCAATTGATGACTAGGGAAACTTCTCATTATTTCCTATGTTTTCCTCTTTTTTAAAAATCCAATTCATCTTGGGTTACTAGTCTACTTTTGTGCTTTGTTTTCCAGAAAACTTTGTAAATAATCAAAAGACCATACTATTGAACGCATTTTATTTTTTTAAAACTATTCCACCAGAAATTCTAGGGACATGAGGTCAACTATATAGGGTGAGAGGATAACAAGGTTTCAATTCTTTCTTTCCTGTCACAGCACACCATAAAGTGACAGCCAGGACAGGCTTGGAATAGTGCCTCTCCATAATTCAGATCGTCAGCCTATGCTAGGCTAGGGCAGCATTTCCAAGTGCAGGACATCTGGCCCATGTGGGAATAGAAAACAAGTATTTATAATACTCAAGAACACTGTGCTTGAGGAAGAAAACATATAAGTTCTCAGAGATCAAAGTATGCGTATTCAGGTCTTGCCATACTATCAGGACTAAGTTGAATGACTGACAGAATGGAGCTGTGTGGTCATCATTCCTGTTTCTGATTCTACACCTATTTATATTACTCATGTGAATTCGAAGTCTGAATGAAAACTGATGTTCAACATCAAAATGCACACCCTTAAGGAAGGTGAAAGTGTAGTGTCTTGTCAAAGCTGGAAGGAGGTGCTGCCTGCCAGAAATTCTCCGGTGTCACATCTTCTCTCCTAAGCCTGTCCCTTTGGGTTCTGTGCCCTGTAAGTAAGCTCCTTTGGCAGGGGTAGAAAGATAAAGCCAAAAACATTTGCCAGTATTAGAAAGTAAAGGAGAAGAATTTGGCAAATCATCTTTGATGTGGCTGAATAAGTAGAAATATTAAGATTGAAACTGGAAGTTGGTTTTATTCTCTTACTATCCCATTAGACAACCTCTTTTATTTAAAAAAAAAACAAATAACAAAAATTTGTTCTATTTTTAGATGTAAGGTATATAAAGTCAAATCTAAAACTGTTTCTATAAGGAAAAATATCTGGGCAAATTACTGCTGAATTATCATAAATATGTGAAAATCATCTTTATATTACAGGACAGGAATTATGTTTTTAGATCTGTAAATATGGAATTAGCTATATTATATAAGGTTTTCTGCTAGAAGGTAATATTGAATCTCAATTAGGTCCTAGGAATTAAAGTTATGATATACTAAGACAACCTATTGCCTGTCCTGTTTGTTTATAGAAATGGAAATAAATAAGGAAATGGAAATAAATAAGGAAATGTGGGATTTAAATAAACATTATATTAATACTTCCTAGATTTGAAATGGTCATAATTTGGTCTTACTTAGGAAGCATGACATCCCCTCCTTGTTTAATGTTCCTGTATGTCTAGTACACACGAAATCTATTAACGTAAACCTTGGATGGGACTTCTATAAATTTTTCATTGTCCTAAATTTTTAATGCCAGAAAAAATTTTAAAGAATTAAAGAAATAATTTGATAAAATTAGAAAAATAGAGTATTTTCCATATACAGACTTTATAGATCCTTAGTATTTCCTTGACAAGATCAGCACTTGATGTGTAAGTTCTAGTATTTTGAGATTTGAATATGAAATTTTCAGCAAATCTGGCATATTGTATTGGTTAGAACCGGACACTGCAAAGCAACATGTTTCAACTCATGCCTGCAGCTCCTGGACATCAGAACTTGTCCTGATTTATGAAGACGTCAGTCTATACAGTACATGGGATTTGTTTCTCATCTAATACAATGGGAGCAATTATAACAGCACACAACCACAAATGAAGGTGATTTCTGAGGTACACAAAGCACAACTATTTATGCCATGTGGCTATCCAAATGGTTTCCCTAAGAGACTTTAAATCTTTAATATTCAACTTCTGTCAAACACTTTGAGCACAGAACTATATTTAAAAATATGTGGCACTCGATTTCTGACATTCATCCCCCAAAGAAGATAAAACACAATAATTACACGTCTCTGAAATGCAAATTCCATTAAGTGCAAAGTGCTAAAACACAAGGTCAATCTAGAAACACAGTTTGAAATTCAGAAAGTTCTCTTATAAAATGCATATGCTCACACAATCTGAACTGATTTTTCCAGCATTTATTCACAGTCTAACTTCTGGTCCCTCAAAAATATATACTCAGTGGTCCAGATTACATTCTCTTTCACCTTATTAGCCCCAAATATCTAACCAGGTAGGAATTATCTTTTCTCTCCATATTCCCCTAGATGGGAAGGTTTTCCTTCAATCAAGAACATCGCCGTCTGCTTGAGCCTGACAGGAATGTGAACAGCTCAAAAGGGAGGCATTTTCATGAAATTATGATTGCTCCCAACCAGAGGTGAGAATCAGTGCACTTCCTTCAAACACTTTGCCAAGAGAATACTGTCACTAGACACAGAGAGAGTCAGTCGAAGAACAAGGTACTGTTTTTGACTTTCTAACCAGCACCTGGGCACAAGGGAGATGCAGAAGCATGTTATCCCAGGAGAGCTGCAGAGACGCTCCTTACACCGAGCTGGAAAACGGAACCACCTGCTTTCCACCCACATAAACCTCCTCAATATTTCGGTCATCTCCTGAAAGATAAACCAAAGAATCATTTATAACATGTTTTGGGTCAATGATTTTTTTTTTCATTCTTTGTGAGAGAGATTTAAAGTGTTCAGAATAGAAGAAAGCCCCAAAATTTGGTGCTTCTGTCTCTCAGGTTGACTATAATCTGGTTGGGATGACATGATCACTGGACGACATACCACAGTCCCAGTTGAGGATTAGGGTCTGAATTCTGCACTAAAGGCAGCAGTCACATGCAGTTAGATCCCCATCACTGTGGATTTGCACCTCCAGTCCCAGTTGGGAAAGGAATGCTTATCTTTCCCCTCTAGAATCACACTAGCATGGTGAGGGGAACACTCTGCAGAAGGTGAGCCCCACAAGACATGCCACATAGGTCCACCTGGGTGTCAAGTTCAGTCAGCCTGTGTACATGCAGTGGAAAGGGAGGCATACAGATGCTTCTAGCCTGCTGGTTGTTTTTCTCTCCCAGGGAAGGGTAAAGAACGAGAGTAAGAGAGAGGACTCAGTGTGAAACTCTCTTCTCCTCTGCCCTTCCATTTCTAGGCTCAGGACTGGTGCATTGTGTATTTTAGGGGAGCTTCTAACTATTGTGCTATATAAACAGGCTTAATGCTGAGAACTGCTAAATAAAACCCTAACAACAAATTAACACATAGAGAATTGAATATAAGGTACCAGAAACAGAGTCACACCGAAGCAAAAGACCAAGAAAGATTGTATTTAGCATCGAAACATCCATCTACCTACCTAGATAGAGGAACTTCTGGATAACAGCCTAAAATAGAAAAGTTAACAAGAAATAATGTTTTAGTAATTTAGAAATGAAATTTACACAAAATAGTGGTTGACATAGTCCAAATATTGAAATTTATTTCTCAATAGCAAAATTTACTTTTGTTACTTAAAACATGGACTCTTGCAAAAACAAACAAAAAACTCAAACTCAATGCAAACAAGCAAAACCCACAAATCACTAGCTATTAATAAATGTGTATCCATTGCCAAAATGTTCTTGTCATGGAACCCTGAAATCTTCAGATGGAAATTACCACATAAATTAAAGAAATTAACTCAACAAAATGGTCCAAATACTTCAAGAGGAGCATGATCCAGAAAAATGACTAGATGAATGGAATTAAGCCTGATTCCCAGAAATTCACTCTGGGAATGAATAAAAAGAGTGAAAAAATAAAAAAAATATGAAAAAACGATGAAGTCAGGATTCACTACCTACAAATCAATACAGGAAGGTCCCTTTTACCTTCCTCTCACTGTTTTCCCTGAAGCAGATCAGTAGATCCCGTGAGCTGTGAGCCTAAACATGTAAGGAGGTCTGTCCCTATCCCAGGAGCATCCTTAACTCTGTAGAGAAAAGGATGCAGAAAAGACTAAGCAAAGAGGCCTGGCTGGGCCCTCCATGTTACTATCCTTAGATCCTACTGATTCCTGGCTGGGCCCTCCATGTTAGTATCCTTAGATCACATTCTTTTCCTTATTACATTTCTCCAGGACTCCATTATTCATCCAACCTAATAGGAAAATTCTCAGGATTTCCCTTTTCTTTGCAGCCCCATTTCATTATGAAAACTATGGTGTCACGTAAAACTCATATGGACTATATGTATTTTTCCTTTGGTTAATCTCTCTCTCTCTCTCTCTCTCTCTCTCTCTCTCTCTCTCTCTGTGTGTGTGTGTGTGTGTGTGTGTGTGTGTGTGTGTGTGTGTGTGTGTGTGTTGGGGGAAGTGGTAGGAGCCTCAGCCTTGAGCCTAAGTTTATAGAGAAAAAGACATTCTTCCTCTCCTATAATAACAAATAGTACCAGCTTCAAATATTCTAGCTATATAGCAAGACCCAATCTCCAAAAAAACAAATTAGTCACTCAGGATTGGTGGCACAGGCCTATAATCACAGCCCTCAGGAGGCTGACCTAGGAGTATTGCCGTGAGTTCAAGGCCAGCCTAGGGGACAGAATGAAACCAGGTCAGCTTGGACAAGAGTGAGATACTTCTTCAAAACAAACACCCAAATAACAGAAATATTTTCCTATGAATAAAATAATATGTCTTCTTTAATAATGATTGTTTAAAAAGAGTTTTTAAAAAGAATTAATATTGATGATCTATTTGTGAAAATAAATGTGATAATAAATGTCCTGTTGAAATGTTTACTGAAAACCTACATATGTGTGCCAAGCCAGTCTGGAGTTTACAGTGAATTTTGATTCACTTTCTTTTACTTACCTGGGAATTATCACCAACAAAATCTCCATAAAACAGATCAATGGGGGAGTCAGAGGCTTTGGGATTGATCAAGAGGGCATCAAATTCTTTGCCTACTTCAAAGTTTCCAATCTCACCATCCAGCCCCAGGACTACAGAGGGAAAAGGGAAGACAGAATCAGTGTATTGCAAGCCATCAAAACATGTCGGATTGGAAGGAGAGAATGCCAACATGTAACCAGAACAAAAACCTTAGTATCTTACTAGTGAGGCAGAAAAGTGTCCTCATCCTGACAGGTCACAACACTTCTACTTAGAGGAAGCAGAGTGAGCATAAGGAATGCAACCTCTGAGCAAATGTGGCTCGTGAGGTTCATCACCTGAATCCCATGGCTGACCATATCAGTCCCCTTCAGCTCTGCAGGTACACCACGTGGCCAGCTGGCCTAAACCGTTCATGGATCTCCCAAAGAAACGTGCCTTGCTGGGTGTGGTGGTGCACGCCTTTAATCCCAGCACTTGGGAGGCAGAGGTAGGAGGATTGCTGTGAGTTCAAGGCCACCCTGAGACTCCATAGTGAATTCCAGGTCAGCCTGGGCTAGAGCAAGACCCTACCTCAAAAAAAAAAAAAAAAAAAAAAAAAAGAAAAGAAAGAAACGTGCCTGACATGAAACCCATTTTCTTTGTTCCTCCTTTTCTCCCCCCAAACCTCCAGCTCCTTACTTTACCTTTTTTCCCTTTGGTTCCACGAGATAGCTGACACTATTTATTTTCATCACAGTGAAATGAACCTCAAATAAAATTTAAAAATCCTTTTGCACATTTCCCAAAATAGGCATAAGTGGTTTAAAAATCTTCGAATAGGAAAAAGTAAATAAAAACCTAACTTCTCAAAGTTCATAGGTCCTCCTAACTCATGAGTCCCAGTGTTTGTTGAAAGTGGACATTTCCTGGGCAACTTTAAAGGTTCCCTGCTTGCCTTGATGAGAATAGTTTCCTCAAATAGGGCGCAGGTCAATAATGTCTATTGATCTCACCCATTGCACAGCTCTTACTTATGACCCATGATCATTGGATACCGGTGGAGGACATTTCTTGTTCTCAGTTTCCGAGGATGAAGGCAGTGGGGTTTTCTGGCCACCAAAGCTATCAAATCTAAATCTCCTCAAAGCCTGTAATCTGAGCACACGACCACCAAGGTCACAAAGAGAAACAGGAACAAATGTAAGGCTAGGGTAGATTTATTTCTCTCAAGTATTACATGTGTTTGGTGCCTTCTATCACAGTCAATACATTGCCAGATGGGAAAGTAGCGGGCATGAATTTTGCTGGAAAGCAGTATTTTATACATTATATTTCTGTGCATGGATATCCAGATGACTTGGCAATTCTCAGAGCACTGATGTGGAAATCTCACTTGTTCACAAAACATTATTTCAAGATTAGCTCTTTTAGTCTCAGAAAAGAAAAAGTTTTTTAATCTAAAGAATTCTCATAGCAAGGGGGAGGTGGGAAAATAATTAGACCATTCAAATCAGCTAGACGACTTGTCATGGTTTGATCCAGGTGTCCCCTCACAAACAATTGAAGGTGTTCTGATAGATCGATCCTCAGCTGATGGCAGTTTGGGTTTTACAACCTCAATGAAGCTGTGTTGTTGGGGGCGGGCTTATGGGGTTATAAGCCAGCTTCCCCTTGCCAGTGTTTGGCACACCTTCCTGCCGCTGTTTGCAGTGCTGTGGCAGAGGTGATGTCCAGCCCTCTGCTCATGCCATCATTTTCCCTGCCAGGATGGAGTCTCCCCTCGAGTCCGTAAGCCAAATAAACCCATTCCTCCACAAG